>JAECXP010000014.1:0-272500 GCA_018152965.1 Scaptomyza pallida
ACAGAGAACACAGAACATAATTGCGCGCGCATTAAGCAAGATCAAAATATGACAAAGAGACAACGCATCGCGCAGTTCGTTAAAAAAATATTTATTTTTCATAGATATTCGGCGAATTTTAGTTGATTTGTTTATAACTTTAAACAATTAAAGTGTTTTAGATCAATTTTTACATCAGTTTTTTCTGTAACCTTTTGCACACGAGAACGCGCGCCATTTTTGTGCATATGTATGCAGTACACACCTATGTCTGTATAAGTACTTCGAAGCGTTTGGCATACGTGTACGCATGTGTAAAAGGGAATTGGCAAAAGTTTGACAGAAGAATGGCGAAGGCACAAAGCGGGAAACCAAGACATTTTGACATTTGGTTGCCGGCATTAAGGCGAACGATGAAATTTTCTTTTGCCAGTTCACGTCGGTCAGTTGTGCAGTGCAGTTCAGTCTTTTCTTACAAGTTGAAAATAATCAAAACTTATGAAAAATATATAAAAATAAGTATTAAAAAAAATAAAATCGAATTTTCTCTAAATAAATATGAAATATTTTAACAACAATACACAAGGATGTTAAGAAAGAAAGATATTATGTTAAAAACAAAATGGCGTCAGCTTCCGCTGGTCATGGTTAATTTAAAGAAGCATTGGCAGTTTACTGGTGAGTTATTTCAAGAAGAAAGTCTTTCTTATGTATATTTTAAACATTGAGTTTGCCCATTTTTTATGCAATTAAATAATACTTAAAAATTGTGCATTCGCTTGCGAAAAAACATGGCGTTTATAAGCACAAAATAATGTGTAGAAAAGGGTTTCGAATATAAGCGAGCATCACCAAACAGGCACAAACGCTTAAGTTGGAAAGAGAACACACTACTATTGCATTAGGCCTCTGTCGACGGCACACGGCAGCAACGCCGGCTGCGCGCTTGCGTAGACAGAAAAAGTTATGTGTTGTGATTAAAATAAGTGTTTGCTAAAGCGGTTGGAATTTAGTTTTACATATGTACATATGTAAATATAATCTAAAATTTTTGCATATGTCGGCAGGCAGGAGTACGTGCATAAAAGTTTTTTCTCTTTTTGACGAGACATGAAAATAAAAATGGCGGACATTTTTACAGTGCAAGTTTTGGATCAAAGAAATACTTGTAAACTTGAATAATGAAAATGAAATTAATGAATAAAAATTAAGAAATTGTTTGAACTTGAAATATTTTTCGGCAATTATGTATATTACAAATTTAGTGCCTTGCACTTTTTAGCTATTATTAAAAAATAAACCAACGAAAAAACGCAATTAAAAAAAACTCCGCCATCTTTTATACACAAATAAACTGGCAAATGAACACCTATACATAAACATATATAAACACATAAAAACACATACATACTTACTCAAATTTTTCTTTTAACTTAAACGAAAAACAACAGAAATTATTTTTATATAATTTACCTTCGTATAACCCAATTCGAAGAGATAAGAGGGTTGCATGGTTAAAAAGGATAGATCCGAGTACAAGGCGAATGTAATGCCGAGCACAATATTAACATAGATGGGCTTCTTAAACAGTGTCAGATCCGGGAAGTCAACAATAAAGCCACAGAAGCCTCTCTCATTAGCAGCATTCTCTTTGCCATTGGAGACGCCATTGCCATTGGCATTGGCAGCAGGACATCCACTGACAACACTTTGGCGTCATTTGTGGCGCGGCATCGCTGACAACCATGGGTCCAGACCAGTTGCCCAGACTGGTAATGCTTGAGGCGCGGCTCGATATAATCCTGAGCGTGTGCTGCTGCTCATCGGCATGGGAAACGCGTCGTTAACCCACCAAACTGCTGGACACTGGCAATGTGTTGTTGCCATTAGCTGTTGCTGCTGCTGCTGGTGCAAAGATCAGTTCGGGTATGGCCGTCAATGGCGTCTCTGGCTGCACATTGACAACAATGTTCGATTGAATCGGTTGACGAATCGAAATCGGCTGCAATTGCTGCTCTTCCTCCTCCAATGGTACGCGTCGCATATGCCACTTGACCGGATGCATAAGCAGCATGCCAAAGATGGCATGTGCATTGATGGCGGTCAGCACCAGGAGGCAACCACGAAAGCCATACCATTGCAACAGCTTCTGCATCACAATCGGATAGATCATCGAGCCCAGGCCAATCAGTGTCTGGGCAAAGCTCATCCACATCACACGATTCTTCACAAAGTAATCATTGAACGAGGTATAGCTGGTGGGCACGGTGGGACGAAACACTGAGCCGGAGAATAAGCCGGCAAAGCTCATTGAGCAAAAGAATGTGCTGGTTATAATCGCAATGGCGCTTGTCTCTGCACCAATGCCCTTCAGAAAGTCACCAAAGATCAGGCCAAACGATGGTAGTGCTGCCAATCCACTAACCTGTTTCAATATAGTTGAAGAAAAGAACTTATAAAATCTTTAAACATGCAAAACATATTCGAATCGAAAATATTTTTTTGTGTTATACTTGAATAGCATTAAGACTTAGCGAAATCTTTGCAATTTCATTGATTAATACCAAAAAAATATTCATTTTTCTGCTTTTTATATTATTTTTTAAATCACATATTAAATACATATACACATTATATAAAGAGAAAAAAACTTGTTCATCTCTTAAGTCTAAAAATGTATTTCTTGAAGTTCATCTGATAATTTAATGCTTTTCTTACTATTTTTAGGATTTTTTTTTTGTTATTATTAGTGGAATCACAAACATTCCCAAGTTCTTAAACTAAAATGCATGTCCCATTTTTAGCAAACATCCCAACATACAGACATTTGCTTAGGTTTGCTCTTTGAAATGTTTTCGCCAGCGATTTATTAAATCAAAATCGAAAACGAAATCGCTGCCGTCCAAAATTAAAATATATGGCTGTAGTGCAATTATTGAAAGCATTGCGCACACAAATCGATGTCTATGCAGATGCAAGTGAATGAGAATTGAAAAATTATGTTAAATTCGGCTAAGAAGAAGCAGCTGGCAAAAGCAGCTAAAGAAAAAAGGAACCCAAAGGGTTCACTTAGTGCTCGGTTTCTTCTGCATTCCAGCACGTTGAGCAATTTATTAGCACAATGCCCTATCCGCTTGTCCCACTTTAAGGCAGACACTATTTAGAAATACAATACAAACAGCGGAATGCAGCCTAAGAGTTGTGGGCAGGGTCAGAGAAAGAAAGAAAGAAACCTGGTCGAAAAGCCTTCGCTCCGTGATTAATGCCCGTCGTGGGCTTTTGTGCTGGCGCGCAAAATTTTTCCATGTAATGTACTTTAAAGCTGTGGGAGCATTGCATAATTTTTTGTGAATGCAGGCCGCCATGGCGACTTGCATGGAGCCATCCATTCTTTTTTTTGTGCTTCCTGCAACGAGCAGAGCAGAGCAGGTGGCGGTGTGGTGGCAATGGATTAGGCAGAAACCTGGCAACAAGGCAACTAACTCTAAGTGGCCAGGAGACGCAGATATCCCAAAATATATGGGGCCACAATGAATGATGAAGGTACAGGGAGGGCTTAAAGGCATGGAGAGCAAGAAGAAGGATGTACCTGAAGGCTGAAGCCGAGATTTTGGTCTAAAATATATATAGATGTAATGTATATATGCCAGGCGAACAGCGTAAAATTATAGTTTAGCTAGTTTTTAAGTGAAGAGGCAAGTGTGTGTGGTGTGTGTGTGTGTGTGTGTGTGTGGTGTTGACTTATGTTTAGAACATGTTGCAAGCTGTTTTAGGCATCAAGCAGATGTGGCTTTGAAGTAAGATGGTTGGCAAGCTATGCTCATAGACTTAACTGAGCTTAAATCGGCTTTGGAAACATGTAAAGCAGGGGTGCTCAATGCTATGGCACACGAGCACATTTGTTTTTGTTTTGGCACTTAGCATACGGAGCGGCACATGCCATACTTTCCTAGGGCACACGCCAATTCCTCTTTGTGTCGCTGTGCGTATCGAGCCAAGCCAACAACAATTCCATTGCATTTTTTTTTTATCCTCAACTCACAATGCAAAGTGTTGTTGTCTTGTTCTCGGCTCTGCACTGACACTTTTTTTGTTGCGTTTTTGATAGAATTTGATTTAAGTTTGATTTTAGTTTATTGTGGACCAGCGACACGTGCATTTCATTGGATTTTTTTTCTCTCAGTGTTAATTTTGATGCAATAAAACGACGTCGATACATGTGTGCGTGTGTATTCTTTTGCTTATGTTGGTAGGGGCACTGCCGTAAGGCAATTTTGAGCACCCCTGATGTAGACTGGAAATAAGACACAGTAGCTTAACAGAGCTGTTAATCTGAGCGCAACCGTAGAGGAAAGAAAAGTAACGAGTCAAATTGTATGCCAGTTCTCTCTCTGAGTTCTCTCACGCCTTTGACTTGCACAGTTGTTTGCTTTACTCCTCAATGACAATCAGTTGTGTTTGTTTTGATTCTGGCCAGTGCTTCTTCCCGCCATTTCTAGATTGTTTTTGGTGGCGGCTTATCGTTTATACTAATAATATTTATTTTAATTTTTTTATCCCATGCAATAACCAAATAAATAAAATGTAAAAAAGGTTAAATTTATTAAAAAAAAAAAAAAGAAAAAAGTTGTCTCGATGGGGGTTTGAACACACGATTTCCAACCCGTAAAAAAGCGGCAATCCTCCCCCCATGCCACAAGGGCTTGTTAATGCTGATTGTCAAATGAGGAACTTAACTAAAAGAAAAACTGTTTTTCGTTGCTTTCAAAAGGTACAGAAAATTCATATTTCATCGCGCTGAAAACTTCAAAAACATATAATGTAATAAAACAGACAAGTCATATAAAAATCAATATTTATTAAACAAATGTTCTTCATACTAATAATAATACAAATAATAATTGTTTCAAAAGCTGCAAAATGAAATGAAAGAGGCAATTCAAAACCTGCAACATGAATTTCAAACTTTAAAAATTCAATTTTCTGAAATTTTTAAAGTATGCAAATCATGTTGAAGGCTTCGAATTTCCTCTTTCAAATAATAACCAAAAACAAAAGGAAGCAACACGACGGTCGCTCCTGGAAAGCAAATAAGCAAATTTTTTTATAATAATGTTAGCGCCTTAGATTGGTTGTAGGACACTTGGCGAAGTTGAAGAGGCGCTTGCCTGCTAAACATGCCAATTCCGAGTTCAAACAACATTTTAGAACAAGCTTTAATTTTGTATATTTTAATTAATACCAGTATTCATTTTTTTTTTATGTTTTTTTTTATTTTCTATTAGTTTTTTAAATATTTTTTATATTTTTTGGTACAGTTGTTTGTGCGCATACGTAACTTAAGAACAAATTGTAACACAGTTAGCATTTTACTTAACTATGTACACAAAACCTACTGACACAATAAATTGTAAACAATACCAAACCTACTGACACAATAAATTGTAAACAATACCAAATTATTGCTGATCACACAGAATATTGCTGACTGCACATTGTACAATATGTGTCGCAATAGTAACGGTCAGCCAACCCGGTAGTTGCGAAATATGCTAGTCTGCATTTCATGCAACATGACAACACACACCTCTAAGCTAAGCAATTTTTACCTATAAATATTGTGACTTTTACCTTAATAAAATCAGTGTATTCTTACAACTTAAAGAAGCATTCAATATTTCTCCGTAGTCCACCTGGTTACAAGTGCCAGTTGCGACAACATTTAAGCAGTCAGTTTGTACTGGATGCTAACATTACACACACACACCTTTTACAGGTACATTTGGTGACCCCGACAAAGGACTCCTAGGAAGGATCCGGTCTACAACATACATAACTCGCTACTCCTTCGACCACACCACACGGTTGCGAATAGAAGCGTAATCCAGCTCAGGCCGAGCGAATAAAACACTTCCACCGGGTCAGGAGTAATCAAAGAGTTATAAGCAACAACAAACAAACGTGATTCTGGTAGCTTATTCATTGTCAACAAGGCGACAAAATGAGCACAGAAAAATCACACCAATTGGAAGATGTCCTATCTGAGCAGGAATTCATTAGCCAAGAGATATCAAGGCTTGTCAAGAACTGCAAGAAGGACTCAGCGGAACGCAAAGCAAAACCTGGCTACTATCAAGCCAGGACCTCAATACTAGAGGAAAAGTGGACGGCGTTCCAAACTAACCACGAGTTCATCAAGGACTCTCAGAACTTAGAGAAGTCACATGAATACTTTAAGTTCTATGAGCAAGTCGCGGCAATGGTAGAGCACCACAGGACCTACCTACTGGAACAAGCCGACATCGCGGACCAAACAACAAGCAAAACGATGGAGCCAAGGACCGTCACAATTGCGGGTTCAGTGAGCGGCAGACCAACCAGCAATGACAAGATTAATGCATTGTGCCGACGGCAAAGGCGATGATTGCGTCAAACAATCGCACCCTGCAACACAAGCCCGTTAATGCAGACATTATTAAGTCGCTATGGGCAAAAACTCAAGAGGTCTATTTCCAAATATACGAGGAATTTGAGGACCCAGAAGAAAGTGGCTACAACGCCACCGAGTATCTCCAGGCAGAGTCTGATGTTCGGAATGCACTTACGAGCAACTCAAACAGTGAGTGCACCGATAACATCAACTTGCCACGTATTTCCATTCCCAAATTTGATGGTGATACGCTGAAATGGACACAATTCTTCGATATGTTTTCATGTATGATACATGAAACAAAGATGCCGACCATACGAAAGATGTGGTATTTAAAACCAGCGTAGTCGGAGAGGCGGAAAGATTAATCCGTCACATCGACCTACGGGAAGAGAACTATCTCTACGCATGGGAAATTTTAGTAGATGCGTACAACAATCTTAGAGATATTGCATCTAGGGTTTTAAATCGCCTCTTGCTGCAACAAACCTGCAGCGACGATGTAAGATCCTTAAAGGAGCTGCACATCACCACCATAGAGTCATTAGCCTCACTGAAGGGACTCGGGATTGACATCTCAACATGGGATCCAATCATCATTGCCATCATCAGAAACAAGCTGGATGGCACAAACAAAACACTCTATGAACAATCATTGGGTAATACGAAGGAAATCCATCCACTGGACACCATGCTCCAGTTCCTAGAACAGAGAGTTCGGGTTATGGCTACCAGTGACCTGCAGCGGTGCCTGTTTTTAGCACTACTAGTGTACTCATTCAAAGTGCGGTGGCGGTATGATTACCACCGCATAAAGTGCGGTGGTAGTATGATTACCATCGCAAAAGTGCGGTGGTAATATGATTACCAACGCAAAAGTGCGGTGGTAATATGATTACCATCGCAAAAGTGCGGTGGTAGTATGATTACCAACGCAAAAGTGCGGTGGTAGTATGATTACCAACGCAAAAGTGCGGTGGTAGTATGATTACCATCGCACAAAATGCGTTGGCGGTGGTACAAGCACCGCGTCAATGCAGTTGCGTCGAAAAAAAAAGGGATGGTAAAAGACACACTCATAAATACAGCAGGTAGTTTTTTGATGCGTCAGCCTCGCACACATCAAATTTTTACTCCGTTATTCTTACAGCGTTTGTTGTAAATGTATAACACAGTGGGTTTTACTTATTTTTCGCGTACCTATTATTTGGGCGAATGGGTGTATTTTTATACTTGTTGCCTGCTCCATCATTGCATTATGGGTACAGGTACATAGGCACGCGTCAATGAAAATACACCCAGGTGTCCGGGTAAAAATTGGAAAAACTCAATGGGCTTTACTTATGTTTTTCATACCTATCCTTTTTTGAATGGGTGTATTTTTATTTTTTTTGCTTTATTTTTATCAAAATTTACTTTTGATATAAAAAAAAAAAACGCATTCATTGACATACATATGTACATATATATGAGCACATTTTCAAAGTATTTTTACATACAACATGCAACATGCAAAACGAAGGCAACGAAAAACAGGTAGAAAATATACTTATCATTTAGGGGTTGTTTTCCATTTACGCGCTGGCCGAACACATACTCAAAAATATACCAGTGCAATATGTGACGCTCAAAAAATAATGAGTAAAAAACCACCGGGTATAAAAATGATGAGTAAAAAAATGATGAGTAAAAAAACCACCGGGTATAAAAATGAAGAGTAAAAAAACCACCGGGTATAAAAATGATGAGTAAAAATACCACCGCGTAAAAAAATGAGGAGTAAAAATACCACCGCGTAAAAAAATGAGGAGTAAAAATACCACCGCATCAAAAAATGATGCGTAGTTTTTTTACTTGGTATGAAAAATACCATGTGTTTGTGCGGTGCACTAGTAGTTGCGATACACCGCTGCCGGTCTCTGATGGCTACTGAAAAAAGGCACCTGTAGTTTCTAAAAAGGAGCCAAAAAACATCTTCTAGTGCACAAAAAGGGTGTCTTTTCTGTAAAAAGACAAGTCATTACTTATCTAAATGTGACGAATTTCGCGCAAAATCTGTCAGCGAACGCTTAAACTGGGTGCAAAAGCAAAGGTTATGCGTCAACTGCTTTAAACATGACCATAAAACCAAGGCATGCACAAGCAACTTTAGCTGTTTTAAGTGCAACAAAAAGCACCACACTCTTGTGCATTTGGAAAATGCTATCACATCAGCAGCAGCAGAGCCACTCTCACAAGTTGTGGCATCCGCAAACAATCAAAACTATAAAGGCCCAACCAAACGTTGATTACTTGCTTGAAGCATCGCAGGAAGCAAAGTTTCAACATATGCTTCGTCGTGTATCTGCCCAAACGATGCTTACGCACCTTTTCGTTCAGTTTTTCTTCTTCTTTGTTCTTAACGAATGCTTCGCCGCCTGTAGCAAAGTTTCACTGAAATGAAACTTTGCTTCAATGCTAAGCGCTATAGAGTTGTCGCTGTTTTTTTATAATATAGAAAATATTGTTAAAGCTTCATTTTATTGTTTATAAACACATAAATATAATACACTTGATCTATAAAAATTGTGTTATCATTAATTTTAACATAACATTACTCTTAATGTTAACATTTATTTTAAATGTAATAAAAATAGAACACATGGCAACAATGTACCACAGCTGCTGTCATATGTCTTTCAAAAAAACAAGAAGAAGAAGAGACAAAGCACTTAAGCAACGTATGGGTATAGACGTTGACGCTCAATGCGTAAACTTGCTTTTCGTTCAGTCTTGTTGCGATGCTTCAAGCAAGTAATCAACGTTTGGTTGGGCCTTAACTTACTTGCAACAGCAAAGGTAGCTGTACAAGCAACCAACGAACAACCAGCTGAAGGAACTGGAATCAACTATTTTTGGAGAGAAGGCACAAGCAGAGATCATTAATCACTGCAACAAGAAATAAGTTGCCTTCAAATTCATCCCGCCACGAGCGCCATCCTTTGGAGGCCTATGGGAAGCTGCAGTCAAGTCGGCAAAGCGATTGTTGGTAACGACAACCAACACTGCCACCCTCACATTTGAAGAACTCAACACGGTGATCGTCGAAATCGAAGCTATCTTGAATTCACGCCCAATAACCCCGATGTCAAATGATCCTACGGACACTACAGCTCTCACCCCAGCACATTTCCTGATTGGTGAAACGCTAACGGCTCCACCTGATGTCAACGCCGACCGCGATGAGAAATCCCTACTGAAACGTTGGGAATTAGTATCCAGAATCAAGCAAGGATTCTGGAAGCAATGGTCAGAGGAATACTTGCAAGAGCTTCAAGCCAGACACAAGTGGAAAACCGTTAATCCCAATATTAAGGAAGGCATGTTGGTCCTTATCAAAGAAGACAACATACCGGTGATGAGCTGGCCTATGGGACGCATCATAAAAACATATCCAGGACTGGATAACCATGTACGAGTGGTTGACGTAAAGACCGCCTCCGGCATTTACAAGCGCGCCATCAACAGGCTAGCGCCGATCTTCCCAGAAG
This sequence comes from Scaptomyza pallida, assembly GCA_018152965.1. Taxonomy (NCBI): domain Eukaryota; kingdom Metazoa; phylum Arthropoda; class Insecta; order Diptera; family Drosophilidae; genus Scaptomyza; species Scaptomyza pallida. Next base: position 9,940 of record JAECXP010000014.1, read on the forward strand.
AAACGGCCAAAAAACGACCCAGTATGGAAGAAGAGGATACGGATAAAAGGGATACGCCAGCTGCTCAGCGAAGACGGTTAACGTCACCTACTATAACCTCCTCCTTGTTAGTTCTGCTTCTAATGCTACCTCTGGTACTAGCACAGTCAGTATCGGTGACAAGGTTCGACACGAAACCAGGAGTATATTATGAAAAAATCGGCACAACGATGAGAGCGATATCCGACTGGACAATAGTTATTTACTATGAATTGGACCCATACTGGAGAGACATGAACACGTTTAATTCAGGCATCAAGGAGTTCCAGTACATATGCCCAGAGTTAAACAACAACCATACATGTGACGCAATATCACAGCACTATCGACACTTGTATGATGAGTTACAAATGGCTAACGGTCTCATGCAACATACTCGGAAACGCCGCTCCCCATTTGACGCAGTGGGTAATATTGCGAACAGTCTGTTTGGAGTTTTAGACTCAGACTATGCTAACAAAATGACTAAGGTCATAAAGAAGGTGCAAAATAACGAGGAATTTCTACTAACACTGCTGAAAAATCAAACCTCTGTACTCGACTCAACCATTAATGTTGTCAAGAAAACAAGGACAACCTCGGACAAGCGTCTCAGGCTACTTGAACAACAAGTAGCTGCCATTAGCCAAAGCAGAGGAAAGTACACGGGCGCACGTCTTACAGAAAACTACTTGGCATTGACAACTCAATTGACATTGCTAGCAACATCTCTTCAGCGTATGCAATCCGAAATATTGGACGTACTAACTGGAGTTCGCCACCACACAATAAGCCCAATGTTGGTATCCCCTAAACAATTGAGGGAGCAGTTGGATCAAATACGGGATCATTTGCCACCAGATCAAATGGTACCCGTGACATCATCCAATGTGATTCAACTTTACAGAATTATGCGAGCAGAAGGCACAGCCACCGACACTCATGTGATATTCAGAGTAATATTACCCCTAGTGTCAACATCAATACTCGAGCTGTTTAATATGGTGCCAATTCCAGTATGGAACACAACTAGTTGGAGATTGTTCGAGCTAAAAACACCTATTATAGGTGTAAACAACCACAGGGACCAATTCATGGGACTTACACAAGATGATCTACAACGCTGCCGTACATTACCCAGCGAAAAATACATATGCTTTGATCATCAAGCTGTATTTGATGTTAACAACCGATGTGAATTTCAACTGTTTACCAACAAGACACCAACAACGTGTCAAATAACGTACAGAACAACCAAAATGGTATGGGAAAAAACACAACAGCCGAACAATTGGATCTTCGCAACACATTCTGCGATGGAACTACAAGCCGTATGCAGCGGAATACCGTCAACTATCCAGCTACAAAACAGCGGACTACTAACGCTATCATCTGGCTGTACTGCAAGGAACGCAGACATTAGCATCAGTACCTTTGGCACTGTCACGAGTCAAATAAGACAAAGCTACGCCCGCTTTGGTGACATTATCAAGCCAAACATCACAAAGGTATCAGAGACAACTCTCGACATCTCGGAGTTCAACGCACAAAACGACAAGGAGCTGGACGACCTACAGGTGAAGTTGGCAACACTCAATAAAGAAGAGCTGCCCAACCAAATAAGCTCGGTCCAACATCATCACATAGCCGCTTACGCTGCTTTAGCGGTATCTGTTTTACTACTATGTGCATATGCAATGCGGACGCAACGACGATGGACTTGTCCACCCACAGCCACCAGGAACGAAGCAGTCAACCCGTCCGAACCTTCAGCATCCCCAAGACGATTTACGCTGGATCTAGATGATGGTTGAACACCGTTTCAACGCCCGGGAGAATGTTTGTGCGCATACGTAACTTAAGAACAAATTGTAACACAGTTAGCATTTTACTTAACTATGTACACAAAACCTACTGACACAATAAATTGTAAACAATACCAAACCTACTGACACAATGAATTGTAAACAATACCAAATTATTGCTGATCACACAGAATATTGCTGACTGCACATTGTACAATATGTGTCGCAATAGTAACGGTCAGCCAACCCGGTAGTTGCGAAATATGCTAGTCTGCATTTCATGCAACTGCTGAACACACATTAACCTAATTTTAATTGACAACACACACCTCTAAGCTAAGCAATTTTTACCTATAAATATTGTGACTTTTACCTTAATAAAATCAGTGTATTCTTACAACTTAAAGAAGCATTCATTATTTCTCCGTAGTCCACCTGGTTACAAGTGCCAGTTGCGACAACATTTAAGCAGTCAGTTTGTACTGGATGCTAACCTTACACACACACACCTTTACAGGTACACAGTATAACATGAAGATATTTTTTCTGAAATTTGGTCAAACAAAACTCAAAAACACTGGCCCATAACAATGTTCAAGAATCACACAAGCAAGGCTAAAGCAAATACGCACAAGTTTTGTGGCGGTACTTCGGTCGCCACGGCAATGAGAACTCAACAACCATTGTTACAGAAATTGTCTCTACATCAATTTGCTATAAGAATGGTCAAGAGTTTAGAAAACTCGAATATGAGATACCCTTTACAAAGACATTGAAAAACAGGCATAGTAAAATCGACTCGTGTGAGGATGCTGATCAAGAATATATATTGTTATTGTGATTGGCGACACTTATTTCAGTATGTTACATATTTAACAACGAAACCAATATTCTCATTTTGACTGCAGTTAACTGTATGGGCATTAGCCTATTTTACAACAGTCAGGAGCGACATCAGAAAGTGCAAGGCGCATCAGTAAAAATTTTCAATCGTTTGCTCGCTTGGCACAATTTAACGATGGACGAAGTAAAAATTCCCTTTGTCGTAATGTTTAATTATGCCAACTTCAAACATAAAATGTAATTTTCAACATTATGATTATTAATTTCGAGTACTTAGATAGGAAATAAGTTAGATTGAGTCTTAGTTTTTAATCATATATTTTGATTAATAATGAATGCTTAATTTAGTTTCAAAAGTATTAGTTAACATATTTTAAGGAAAAAATCATAAAATATTGTACTTTTTATAACATTTGCACAAAGTCATAAAGTAATACCCTTTAATTTTGGTCTGAGGCCAGCCAGCCGATTTCCTCAAAAGTGTAAAATTGCCAAACTCAAGCAATGCCAAGTTCTTTGACAACAACAAGAAATGTGAAAAACGGCAGCAAAGCCTTATCGTCTCCTTCATTTCTCTCTTTGCTTGTTGGTAACCGTAGCTCGGTTGCCACGGCAACAAGAACACTTATACGCCTAGGCAGCAGCGCAGCGCAGAAAATCGCTTGCTTGCTGCTCGCTTGCGCACAGTACTTAAAATGTTGATCATGTGATTTTTTATTTATATATTACTAGCTGACCCGGCGAACTTCGTACCGCCTTATTTTATTAAATACAAAACAAAATATATATTTTCATAATAGTGTTTATTCCATATGATTCAATAATTCCACTTATATTTTTACAAATCGCTATTGAACAACTTGGCATTTCGAAGTAAATACTGAGCTTAACACCACGCGCGCTCTAGAAAACAACTAATAGCCTCTATACCCTTCACTGTTTCTCTCTATTCTAATGCTGCTGTTTCTTTAATCTAATGCTTTTTGGTACACTATATTTTTAGTTTTATGTTCTGGCGCGTAAATAAATAATGCTGATGGTTTTCCGACACGGGAACAGGCGACATATAATTGGCCATGTGAAAAACATGAATTTTCTAGATTGATGCCACATACACTTAGCGACTGCCCTTGTGATTTATTTATTGACATTGCAAATGCAAGCCGCACTGGAAACTGTAAACGCTTAAAGCTGAATGGCATATCTTTCGGTATCATAGGGATGCGTGGGATTAAAACATCTTCGCCTTTGTACTTCCCTTTCAAAATTGTGGCTTCGATGACGTTGTTCAATAATTTCTTCACCGCAAGCCGGGTGCCATTACACAGACGTGGCTGGTTTATGTTCCGTAACATAATAATTACTGATCCGATTTTTAATTGCAGATTATGAGGTGGTAACCCGGGCAATTCCGGCGAATTTAAAAATTCTGTTGGATAATTCACAACTTCATCTTCATTAGTAACGGAATCAACTGATTTGTAATTCTTCAATTCGCCAGCTATTTTCTCTTGAATCTGAAAATTCATTTCGTTCACATCAACATTTTTTGCGGCCAATATAACACGTTCGCTTAACCAAATATTTGTCGAAAATCACCTGCCAATAGTATCATGGCACCACCAAACCGGTTTTTGTTATTTCGTAAATCTTGCATCGAGCGATCTAATGCCTCCAAAGTACATTCATCCCATATGATCAATCTGGTTTGCTGCAGCACTTTGGCCATCGCAGAATTCCTCGAAAGGTTGCAAGTTGGAGTATCATTAATTTGAAGGTTCAACGGCAGCTTGAGAGCTGAATGAGCTGTTCGACCGCCTTCCAACAACGTAGCTGCAATACCTGAGGAAGCTAGGGCTAGTGCAATTCCATTTTGCGATCGAATCGTTGCCAAAATCAATGATAACAAAAAGTTTTCCCAGTTCCACCGGGAGCATCTAAAAAATAAAATCCGCCAGTTCCATCGTTCACTACTTTCATGAGCGTATCGTAGGCATATTTTTGTTGTTGATTTAAAAGGGGAACTGTCCTATCAACCATTTCTCGTAATGTTTCGGAATCGTATTGGGCTTCGCGTCTCAATTCTTGATCAAATGAGTCGTGCATTGGGCGATTGGGTGCTATCATTCCTATTTGTGCTAATACTTTGTTGGTAAGCATCAAGCACATGTCCTCAATTAAAATTAATGCTTCATTGTAAATTTCTTCGTTCATTTGCAAATCTGCATTCGATGTTCTAAGACGCATCTGATGCAATATATCTTCCGCCATATGATCTTTGTATTTATGCCATAAATCAGTCGGTGTTGATGGGAAGCATGTAGACAAAATTATAGAAAATAATGTTCGTATTTGTTTAGCATTTGACGAAATCATAGCATCTTCGAGAGTGTGGTCCCAATGAGTGTCATTCTCTAACAATCCCAAATGTTGACAGGCTTCTCTGTATGTGGCACACAATAGACCATTAACAGTTCGCAGATATTGGAATGATGTTGGACCACGAACATTGACTAACAGTAAACGCAAATAAAAACACTCGTCTTGACTGGGATGAACTGTATAAAGACGGCCTAGTGCATCGGTGGAAAATACTTGTGGGTAACCTGGAACTGGCTGTCCTCGTTTTCGTCGTTGAAATTTTTTTGATGATTGATTCCAGGTATAATATCTTGGCATTGCAGAGTAAAGTAGCGTTCTGGCAAAATCATCAGTCTGGCACATTTCAAAGAAGCTGGTTAATGTTGTCGATGGTGGCCTGTCAAGTCGTTGTAATACGTTTGCATCTGTAAAATACACGCGTTGACCATTTTCCAAATGTACGGCCAAGTGAACAACAGTAGGGTGTCGTTCATGTATAGGAAACGAAAATATACGCCACATGCCTTCGTTACTACTAACATAGCGGCCCATTTGATATTGAGTGACTTCATCATTTGAATTTTCGGCAGCAATTCCGAAGACAGCCATGTCACTACCTTTGTTCACATACTTGCAAATGTATTTAATCGATTTTACGGAATGGCAAAATTCGACGTTTATGTGTGCTTTATATGCCTTGCAGAGTAATGGCGAAAACGGAACAACCCAACGATTATCAACTTCAATGTCCTGTCGATTTACTTTGACTATTGTTGACTTTCCATTGTCATCAATGGATCGGCGGCGATAAAGTGGATATCCATCATTTCCAGTAATAGTTTCTGGTACTAATTGTCTTGGGTAGCGTTTTGAACATTTTCCTTCAACCATACACGGAGAAATGGGATTTAATATTCCACATGGACCATGTATCATATTTTTTGTAATAACCTCATGTAACAGTGGGTCTTCATTATTATCGGGAATTTCTGCTGATATCACATTATCAATTTCATTCGGTCTTATCCTCTCAACCAACCAAATGAGGATATGTGCATGTGGCAATCCGCGTTTTTGCCACTCAACTGAGTACATCCAACAGCGCGTCTCTCCGAATATGCTATGCTTAACAATAAAATCCATGAATGATTTTAATTTCATTTTGAACACCCTTGCAGTGATATCGTGGCGATCAATGGGTGATTGGCCAGGAAATAATTCTTGTTGAATTTCTGTCCACTTTGGATTGCATGTGAACGTGATAAACAAATCTGGTGTGCCATAATGTCGTACATAGGACATAGCATCTTGAGCATATTCATGCATATGTCGCGGACTTCCGACGTATGTTGCAGGGAGAATAGTTGTTCTGCCAACATTCTGTGCATTTCCATCAGCAGTAATGGCATCCCAAAGATGAATGTATTCCTCGGAACGGAGTTTTGCCTGGTTCAACCTGATAAATGTCAATCGTTCAGTTTCAACTTTCACATACATATCCACAGCATATTGGTGAAATAGACGCCGACATTTTAAGATGTGATTGTCCTCATTTTCCCGAACCATCAGTCTGTATGAATAATAATTCATTGAACTAACTTTTTTGTTTGTTTCAGCACCTGTAACTGGATTTATCATCTTCATTGAAAAATGATAGCCGTCTTCACCTTGCCAAAATAGGATAGGATATTGTAAGGCATCATATGATCGATGTGTTTCAGACACGCGCTGAAGTTGATTGTTCCGCCGATGTAAAACAATGTCTCGGTTATCTAAATTTTCACCCACAATGACAATAGCCACTTCATCAATTGTTGGCGCATTAAAACGTCCAGCATGTTGTCCTGCAGGCGCCTTATCGGCTCTGATGACAAATTTGTAATTATCTGATGGCATGCGGTCTAATGCAGTTCCGAATAATGCAATTAATTCATTATGTTGATGGAAAAATATTTGAAGTTGTTCCACAATGGATCTTTTCACTGAGTTGTTGTGTGCGCAACGCTGATCGACTTCTCTTGCTGAATTGCCCATAAAATATATTTGCAAAAATCTATAGTCGTTATCGGGCATTGGCAATAAGGAACCTGTTCGGTGATATATTTGACCCTGAATCTTGAAAGTAGGCTTCAAATTGTCTCGAATAACTTTTGTTGCGCCAAATGATGTCATTTGAAAGCAATTATTATATTGCTGGATATGAGTCAAAAAGTGATTGGAATCTGGCCTATTTCCGGAAACCAATGAATGTAATGGCTCTGGTGGCGGTACCAATGACGTCAATTTGACTTGGCCGCTGGCGCAACACAATCCAGGGCCTTCATTTTTGAATTTCAATGCCTTGCAATGTGGACACACAATATTCATTAGTCCAATAGCAACAATTCGCTCTGAACTGTAATCAATTGCCACATTATAACTGAATGCAGCTCTGTGGGGATTAAACACAACATTTCTATGTTGATTTCGATTCCGTTGAAGTTCATTTCGCGCTTCGCGTTGCTCATCAGTTTGATTTGCTCGTAGATTTCTTTGACTTGCCGTATTTCGAGTTCTGCGGCCTAAATTTGAACGTCTGGTTGGTGGCATTGTTAAAAACTGAAAATAAAAAGCTCTCATATATTTTCTGTATAACCAAATTGTAATATTATGTAGTCACCAAAAGTTACCAAAAATCGATATGAAGCTGTCAACTTACATTGTATAAAAACTTGACATTCGTATAAAAAAAAAAAAAAATTGACATTCGTAACGCGCGTTTTTTAAAATATGCAAAATTAAATGTATACTTGATTGGCCAGGAAATAATTCTTGTTGAATTTCTGTCCACTTTGGATTGCATGTGAACGTGATAAACAAATCTGGTGTGCCATAATGTCGTACATAGGACATAGCATCTTGAGCATATTCATGCATATGTCGCGGACTTCCGACGTATGTTGCAGGGAGAATAGTTGTTCTGCCAACATTCTGTGCATAATTTAATTTGCCAGTAAGAAGGGATAATAAAGGCTCCGACGGAGCGGGTAGAGGTGACAGCACAACTTTTCCTGATGCGCAACACATGCCGGCTGCTTCATTCCGAAATTTCAATGCCTGACAATATTGAAATACTTTATCCATTCCACCAATAGCAATTTTTGAATGCGCTGAATAGTTAATATCTGGTGCATATTCAAAGGCAAGCCGAACGAATGATGCACGTGTTAATGAGCGGCTGATCCGTTGCCTTTGTCGATCTAGTACTCGTACTGTAGCTATGTTTCGTTCTCGTGCCGCTCTTTTTCTCGTAATATTCTGTTGCAGACGTTCGTCACGCTGTTCTTGAGATTCTTGTGCACGACTTTCTGCAGTCCTGATCCTTTGAGCTGCATTTCTTGTTTCGATTTTTTCTGGTAATTGCTGAGCTCTTTCAACACGTTTGCGTCGTGACCCATAGCTGCTCGCGTTGTTGAGGTTAGATTTTATGGTAGCTCCTCTGCGTATTGCAGGCATTTTAAAAATGTACGATTTTAAATAGTAAAAAAAAAACATTTTTGATTCAGAAGCTAAAATTTTTTGTTTTTTAAAAAATTTTTTATTTATTTTAGTTGTTGGCGAAGCAACGCGCTCCGGATAACTAAATAATTTCATTTATACGTTCAATAGAATTATTTTTCCAACTGAATTTTAAATGTAGCCTACTAAGATTTTGAAAAATTCAGCTCTAGGCCTGGCTCAACTCTAACATGGCTGTTTAAAGGGTTTTTCCGGCAATTATTCGAATGTTTCTCGCCGTAAAAACCATCCTTGAACTCCAACGAACATTTAAAAAAAAGAATTATCGAAATCGGTTCCGCCGTTCACACGTGATGACATGACAACGCGAAACGGGTTTCATTTTTATATATATAGATATGTTTTTAAAGTTTTCAGCACGATTAAATACATAAGTAAAAGTTATAATGTAAAAGCAACGAAAAACAGTTTTTCTTTTAGTTAAGTTCCTCATTTGACCATTGACCATTTCACCATTAACAAGCCCTTGTGGCATGGGGGGAGGACTGCCGCTTTTTTACGGGTTGGAAATCGTGTGTTCAAACCCCCATCGAGACAACTTTTTTTTTTTTCTTTTTAATAAACTTAACCTTTTTACATTTTATTTATTTGGTTATTGCATGGGATAAAAAAATTAAAATAAATATCATTAGTAAAAACGATAAACCGACATCAAAAACAATCATGAAATGGCGGAAAGAAGCATACCGGCCAGAATCAAAACAAATGCAGCTAATTGTCGGGAGGGGTAAAGCGAAAAACTGTGCAAAGCAAAGGCGTGAGAGAACTGGCATACAATTTGACTCGTTACTTTTCTTTCCTCTACGGTTGCGCTGAGATTTACAGCTCTGTTAAGTTACTGTCTCTTATTTCCAGTCTTTACATAATTCGTCTATGAAACGCTGTGGTCGCGCCAAGAAAATGTTAAGTTTTGTTAGCTCTCGTAAAAAGCAAATATTTTAATTTCTAAAACTTTTGATATGAATCAAAAAAAGTGTGGTTTGTACTATGTTTTTGTACGAAGTACTTTGTAGAAATCGGTCGTGATGTCCGCATAGTTCAGTGTTAAAGTAAGATGTCTAATTTATAAAAAATTACTAAGCAACCAATTTTTAAGTAGACTTATAAAGTGAGTCAATCCGAGTCGATCGTTGAAACCTTTTGCAACTTGAAGAGTATTGAATTATTTTTCAAATGAATGTTGTCTCAATATCCACATTTACCCAAAATTGAGATATTTCCATTTTTAGGACATAACCTCCAATTTTCCAATTTTGATTTGTTTGATACGTAGACGTGGCTGCAAAAGACGCAAAACAGGATGCAGTCTTGAATTGCATAAAAGCGGCAATATCTGGTTCTGATTGGCGATGTTTAAAAGGAAGCATAATAATTTTCTCAGTTCGAATACACGTACGTGTTGAAAAATCCTTAAATCCAGTTGGTCGACCACCTTTAAGTTTTTCGACAAGAGGGATAAGATCACGCAGGAGGCAAGCTGCAGATCTAGCAGTAACGGAAGGTGACAACGTGGCCTTGTTAATCCAAGCTGTAAATATTGCAGCTCGAAAGAAAGGAAAATGTGACCTTGCTTTTATACTAAAGCTCTTGTCAATATGCCCAGAAAAGGCGAAGTCACTGCGTAAAACGTTAACTGATCAAATTATAACTCCTAAAGTTAATTCAGCTAACGATGCATTGGCTCTGATTTTGGATCAAAGCCTGACAAAAGATCAGTATTTGGCTATAAGGGAGCAATTGAACAGCAAGAACTTTAATATTTACCCTAGATATAACGAAGTTGCTGAGCAAAAAAAAAGGCCCAACCTGCTGATGTTGAAGTTACAGACATTAAAGCCGAAGTACCTTTGCAGAGTTTGTTTGACCACACAGCCGCTAGCCTTGCTTTATTACAAGAAGATGTGATTGCCAACGTTATGCAGGACCAAGGGACAGACTTCTTAATGGCGGATCTCATACTTAGCAATGGATTTGACGGAAGTTCAGAATATACTATTTGAATTTCATTTTATACCACGAAAATACCATGAAAATAGCTGCTATTACGCTTTTAAATTTGAATTGTTTTTTGAAATTTATAAAAGAAGAAATTAATAAACGCAATTCATCGGCGGTTTTTAAAGAAAATGTGTTTGTATTCTTTTTATAAAAGTTTTTTTTAACTTTTTATTATAACATAACAATATGAGAATCAATTTCAAGTCTTTGGGTTAAACTTATATCAATAAAAAACATTTTGTATTTACTTAAAGATAACAAGTCTTTTGGTTATACATGTTCACAACAGGGAATAAGTGTTTTGACAACTTTGAATTGGAATCTTCTCATAGCTGGGCATTGCTTAGCGGGGTGTTTGGTGTCAACGGAGGGGTCATTTGTTTGGCGTTTGAATGGTGCAGTGCTCTTGTGAGCCCATTGAGTGCCCATTGAAAGTTTTTATTACATGAATTGAAAGCTTTCAAATGGTGCTTGATGGGTTCGTGGGAGTGTTGTGTCATTCGGGCGCCAAGTGGGTGACCTTTCCGTTGATACCGGACACTTTGTTGGGTGAGGTTTGGTTGTGAGAGGATTTTACTTTGGATTTGTCAAAATGCTTATTCCCTGTTGTGTAGCTAGTTAAAGCATTTCGTAATATAATGTTTACGTTTCATCCTCCGAGCTGTCTGATAGAACAATTGGAATTTGGCGAGTTATCATTTTTACGTCAGGTTCGAAATTACAACAGCCGTTTTCTCTTAGCGACTGCTTTACATGTAAAATTTTTTCAACGTTTTCGTTTTTGAATCGATTGCGGCTTTTGGTTTTAATTAAGTTCATTGCTGAAAATATACGTTCACACGACGCATTCGACACTGGTAAAATAAGCATTGCTTGTGCAAATTTGGCAATTTTTGAAAACTTATAGCAATTATTATTGATGTCTCGTATTTTACCTATTTTAAACCAAAACGCATCGCATTCTAAATTTTCATTTACAAGTGTTGTAACAGCGTCATCTGAAGACAGGAGACGATATTCGTCGTCTATCAACTGTGTGCTGGCTTCAGAAACTAAATCTGGAAAACGATTATATAGCGTTACAAGTGAATTTTATTTTTGATTAACGCATTCACTTGGGTTTAAGAAGCTCAGCATTTTTAAAAATTTATTTTGCAATGGTAATCTTTTTTTAAGTTCAACACATAACTCAATTAAGTATAGCTGCGTACGCTTAAAAAACAAAGTTATTTCGTCTCTACTAAATTTATTGGCCGAAAGCTCAGTTGCTACTTTCACACCAAGATACATTTCTTTAAAGTCAAGTAAATTGATCATGCTTGTCGGATCTATTATGCTTACATCTGTACTTTTGATATAAAATTCTTTCAAATAACATGCCAATAAGCTTTTGTAAAACTCCGACATGGACTTATAGAAGAAATGGGTGACAGATTTACCCGTTTGAAAAATAACATTAAATTTGTTCAACGTATGGTTTAAAATGTTGTGCGATGGTGAATTGAAAAAATTCTGAAACCCAATAAACTTGCGGCGTCGCTTTGAACTTTTCGAGAAATAGTTATATGTCTCCTTAACGGTCTGTTCTAAATTCCGTGGGAGTTCTTTGCAAGCGTAGCTTGAGGCCAGTGCTTCCGAGTGGCAAACGCACTTCATGAAAAAACACGACTTGCTTTCATTGCGGATTTTTAACATTATGCTATTGTGCTCCCCATACATGACATTAGTCGTGTCGGCAGCGAACCCAATAATGTTGCTTACATCAAATCCATTTGAATGTAGTCCGGTCTTCAAAGCAATGTACAGATCTTCAGATGTTTCACCTTCCAAGTTGATGGAGAAAAAGAATTTCGTCTGTGCAACATTGTTGAAGAACATTACTGCACACGCTAATACTTTAGTGCAGCTGACATCTGTTGATTCATCAATAATCACGGAGAAAATGGGCTTCCCAATAGGCGAAACGCAGCGTCTTATATTTTCAACCAACTGCTCCTGAAATACGGGTGCCAGAACATTGTAAGTGAGCGAAGCCGTTTTTGTACGTTTGCAATTAAATCCACGTGCAATTGCACTGTCTGGAAATGCATTTTTAATGACATCCGAAAGATGGTCCATTGTGCGCATTGGTATATTATGTTCAGCGACTGCAGCGGCAAACATAATTTCCGCCTTCTTAACTGCGCCAGAAAGTGTTTCGCCCGGGGCTTTAAAATATGAATCAACCTTGAAAAAATATAAATTTATAATTGACAATGATTAATTTTGATTAAAAATTTGTTTATTGATTTGATTCAAATTTAAATAATCATTTACCTTCGACTTTCCACAGAAAAACTTAATTTTTTCCTTGTGTTTCTGTGTTGCCGCATGTTGACGGATTGACGCCAATCTGCTCATTATGGATACATTACAAGCCTTGCAGAAGGCGTCTTCTTTGTTTTGGCTTCTCCCAAGCCACTTGCTGTTCTCGGGCATTGTTTCCCATTCTTCGCGGTATTTTTGTTTAATATATTTGCTCATATTAATAGGAGTTAACTTTTCATTACCATTGACGAAATGCTTGGAAAAAGTGTGATAGAATACAATATACTATTATATACCACATTATTTACCAAAAATACTAGAATATACCAATATACCATAAATATACAATTGGGCAAAATCAGAGCTGATTATATACCAAAAAGTATAAAAAATACCATATTCGGTTACCCTGTTCAGGACAGTCCAATTATAATCAAGGCTTTTGTAATGCACAAAACTCCAACCAAAACTCTTCAATATTTGCCATTACCGTAACTCCCTTGATATTATTAGATGCGTCTGCAAATGTTCTATGGAACAACAGAACTCCACAATCTATTAGATTTTGTCGCCCCTTAAAGTTGGAATACTTAAAAGAGACCAAGGATGAAATACTCAAAGAAAACGAGTGGTTAAAAAAGCTGATTTTAAACTTAAAGTTCTGCAAAATTATTTTTGACAATGGAAAATTCTTATACGTAAAGTTCCAGTTACACCTTACAATGATTGACGGAAAAGTGCTCAACGCTTTGACGAACACAAAGTCAACCCAAGCGTGTCCAATTTGTGGTGCAACTCCCATAGATTTTTTAAACAATAAAAATTTTAAATGTGAAAAATTTTTTCCAATCCTCAACCATTTAAATTTCGGATTGAGTCCACTACACTGTTGGAATCGACTGTACGAATTTACTTTGCACGCCGCTTATAAATGTAGTCTGAAGAAATGAAAAATACATGAAGAATATGATAAGTAGTTTCTGATCGAAAAAAAAGCATTCAAGATTTGTTTTGGAAACTACTTTCACTTAGAGTTAATAAGCCCAAAGTTGGAGGATGTGGAAGTACCAACGATGGCATCACAGCTCGTCGGGCATTTTCACAGCCACAAATATTTTCTAATTTAACTGGAATTGATGTGCAACTGATTAACAATTTAGGAATAATTTTAATAAGTCTGACCTGCAATTGGCCGATTATTGTGAACAAATTCCAAAGCTTTTGCTACAAAACTGCAGAAATAATAATCGACAAATATCCTTGGCTACCTATGACGGCCACAGTTCACAAAATTCTGATTCATTCAAGCGACGTAATTCAGAACACAGTTCTTCCGGTTGGCTTTTTTGGAGAGGAGGGTGCCGAATCGCGAAATAAGTTCTACAAGTCAGACAGACTACATCACAAAATGTTTAATCTTACAGATGTATTTCACCGATCTATGGACACTTCAGATCCCACCATTTCGTCGGTGCATTTAGAAAGCCGAAAACATCGAAAAAAAAAAAATTTGTCTTCCAGCTAAAGTTTTAGATTTGCTTTCCGACACATGTAATAGCTCAACTCACAACTCGTGACATGAAAAGAACTAATTGAATTAAATAATACATTTTAGGAAATTCCAGACAGTTTAAGTCAGTATTGTCAGTAATATCTTAAGATTTTTCGTAATTAAATTTGTTGCGGAGATCTTTTCCATCACATAATAAGAGTTTGAAGTAAAGCTTTTAGTGTATCCCAGCAAACTATTTAACCCCAAATTATCCCCGACAATAACAGCAAACACAAAGAACATTTCTTGTTCGCTACCATCTACTTTAACTTTAATGCCATATTGTTCAAAACATTTGATTTTTTCTACAAGAAGTTTTAGAAATGCTTCCCAGCCAACCATCGGAGTCCGCAGGGTGCTCCGTTAGGGCTCCCAGTACGGTGCGATAAACCTCCTAGGGAGGCTCCGAAAGGTGCCCAAAAGGAGCTATTTTGCGGGAGAAAAGTGAGTTTTCAAAATATATGAAAAAAGGGAACCTATGGGACTCCTTAAATGAGTGATTATGGAGTCCTAAAATGCTCCCTTAGATAACCCGCAAAGATTCCGTGCCGATTCCTATTTTTGCTTGTGTTATTTGGGAGAGGGACTCCTTAAAACATCCAAAGATAACCCAGACGGAGTGTTTTGGGATTGTTATTGGGCTCCTATAATAGTCCAAAGAGGAGTCCCCACGGTTTCTTAAAACAAAAGTAATTAATAAGAATTTGGAACTATTTTTTCAAAATACATTTTTCAACAATAAATCAAATCAAATAATAATAAAATTAATTTAAATGTAAAAAAAAAAAAATAGTAAATGAAACTATTTCTTTTCCTTTTTGGAATGACGTTCCTTTGATGTCTAAAACCATTTCACGCTAGCTCGTACGAATTCCTTGTCAGCGCCAACAAATTTTCTAGTAAATGCGCCTGAAAATACCAATGTTAGTCAAACGATTTTTGTTACCCGCTTACTGCTAACCTCTTAATGAATCGTCAGTGCCATAACGTCTACCGCATTCTTTTTTGCCATCCCCTTCCATGAATAATGGGAAGCGACGTTATCGTTTAATATTTTTCGCCACATTGAGCAAATAAACTTCGACGCATCACTTCCTTCATGTTTGAAAATTTCATATTCCTAAAAGTGTTTGACAATTAAATTATATTAAAATTTAATTCTATATATAAAACCAAAGCAAACAAATGTTTGCCTAAACCTAGTTACTTACCAAATTGTCGCATAACTCTGGTGAACTCTTCAAGTCGTCCTCAAACTTTTCAAATTCCTCGACTGAGTTGAATGGTTTTCTTATTATTAAAGTATGTTTTTTTTGGAGTAGTTAGAGAGTTAGAGTTAGAGTTAGAGTTAGAGTTAGAGAGTTAGTTGCCGCGAATGCATTTTTTGATTATTGGCTTCGAGCTTTTCTACTGTAATAGTTAAATCTGAAAGAAATCGAGAATAAAGGGTGTCATATATTGTTTTAAAAATCCATATCTGTGCAGTACCTTTCAAAGACTGCATAATTTCAATAGAATTTTTAAAATTTCATTGAGTATATCTTTAAAGAGGACGATTTAGTTATTCTTATTTGTATTAAAAACTTTACGTATCTTACCATTCTGTTCATATCAGTTTGTTTAAACAGGTTTCATGGTGGTGTACACAACGTCTTCCGGGGTTTGTTTTCCTTGTCATCTTAAGAACAAAAAATATTAATATTTGGCTATTTAATTAAAAAGAAAAATTTACCCTTACCTTCAGTTTCATTAAAAAACAAATGTGAGAAACTCATGTTAAATATAGGCAGCAAATATATCACAATTATTGTAGTTAAATTTCAGCACTTTGCTTGAAATTTGCGAAACGTTATGATAATACAGCTTGCCACTGAACTTAAGTGACGTTGTGCAATATAAATGTACCAAACTTGACCTTTAAGCATCGCGCACACCAGAGCGAATAATCCGCAGCGGCAGCGGCACAAATAAACCGCGTGATATTTTCCGCCCCAAAATCGCAAGTGTGACCATACTGCGGCGATTTCGCGACCTTTTTTTTATTCGCTAAGATGTCTTCCTCGGATGAAGAAGTTCTGTTATTAACGTTGTTGTTAGAAGAAGAAAATGAAACAAAAGGGTGAGTATTAAATATTTGATTTAAAGTGATCGTTTATTATAACATTATATAATTAAATTAGGCAAAAAAGAACATGGGTACATCCCATAAATGCAGAGAGGCATTCCCATGGAGAATTTAGCAATTTGATGCAGCAACTTCGGAAGGATGAAAAAAGATTTTATATATATTTCCGAATGACCTCCACATGCTTCGATTACCTTTTAAAGTTGATCGAAGCTGATATTAAAAAGCAGCACACAAATTACAGGGAGCCCATTTCACCAGAAGAACGATTGGCAATCTTCCTAAGGTAATATTATTGAATCATTAAATGTGAAATTTGAATCACCTGAGCTAAAATTTGTGTTAAAAGTATTTAAAGTAGAGTTGTTATCAAAGGTGAATTGTGATGAAAGGCTATTGGTGGTGTAACTTGGTGAATTTTCCTCAAGACTCGCCATTTCTTCCTCCATAATAAGTTTAGCAATTTTAAATTTTACTTGAGCCTATCTCCTCGGACTGAATTTTTTAATTGTTTGGGCATGCGCCATAAACAAAATGTCAACATCGTCTTGCTCTTTTTTCTTCTTTGATTGTAAATATTCAATAACATCCTTCACGGACGGAAATCTGTGCCCCTATCATATATAAATTTTCGGGGGAATGTATTGAATAGCAAAATGTATTTGCTTGAATTGAAATTATATTTGCAAGTAAATCTTTTTTTAGAATTGAACTGGATGGTTGTGCTCCTTTTGGACAATTTTTGCTAATTTCCACAAGTCTATTATAAATCTGGCTGCTGACGTTTGTGCCATTTTTAATCATTTTCTTAATTTTAAATAAAAAGCTTTTAAATTTAAATGCGCTGAAAGAATCTAATGGATCTCCATACACTAGAACTTCGTCAGAAAGATGAAGCATTGAATGAAAATTGTACTTTAAAAAAATTGGGCTGTAGTGGTTAGGTTATAATACCACAAAGCTGTGAAACAGTGCATTGGCACAAGCATTTTTCGATATACAATATTCTTTGATAAAAAAGGATACGGATTCCAACACTTAGTTTAAGAAAGTGGTCATAGCGTGCATTTGTTAATATATTTCTTAGTACCACTGGGCCGGTATATAAAAAAAACTGCCGAAATTCAGTGGCTTTCCATCGCTCTAACTCTTTGGTACTCCTGGGTTTCCTACTAAACTCTTTCCCAACACCATTTTTTTTAATGATATTAGTTGTTCATTTAGGAGAACTATTGTTATACCCTTAACCCATAAAATGGGTTAATAAGGGTATAATGGTTTTGTGAAAATGTATGTAACAGACAGAAGGAAGCATCTCCGACCCCATTAAGTATATATATTTTTGATCAGCATCAACAGCCGAGTCGATCTAGCCATGTCTGTCTGTCCGTCTGTCTGTCTGTCTGTCCGTCTGTCTGTATGAACGCGCCGATCTCAGAGACTATAAGAGCTAGAGACTTGAAAATTAAAACTGAAGCTCTCCTATACCATATGCGATCAAGTTTGTTTTAAATTTGCGATAACACTTCTGGTTTCCGATATACACATGAGATCGATAACAAAAAATTCTTGAATTTCAATATTGTAAAAACGAGGTTTCAAATTATTAATAAAATAATGAACATTTCAAAAATCGGTTAAGAAACACCATCGACTAGAGCCTTCTTTCTTGTTTCATTTGATAAAGAATAATATTGCCCCTTTTCTGTTAACCATGCCACCATCAAAGTTTTGACGATCCCAAGACAAACTATATGCATATAGTCTAATGCAAATGAGTTCACTATATTTATTGGCAGCTCCACAATTTTTAGTCTATCAAGTATATTATGATGATTTGCATCACTTTTTGAACGGAACTGTGCGTCAGTGCGCAAAGGGGACGCTTCAGGCTTAAAAATAATTCTATTTTAAAAACTTTCACCCCGCTGCACAAAAATACTTCCAATAGAGATATCAGCTTGAAATTTTTCTGCAGCTAAATAATTCCATATTAATGCTATATTTATAATATTGGCACGTATATAATCTTTATTTTCGCGTCAATTTAAAAAATCAAATTAAAGCAGACCCCTTAGGTTATGCAACATTATTTTTGTAGTTATAGTTTGATCACTTTTATTAAGCTTTTATATAGTTTTTAATATATTTCTGCAGGGCTTGCAGCTACAATGCACACGCTTAATATTGGCCGCACGGTTTGTGCTATCGCTTTACCTGTCATTATCTTCACGAATGTGTCGAGCAAAACAAAACATTTGAACTTAAAATTCAAACATTGATTTTTTTATTTTTGGCCTATGGGACCGTCCACTGTGCGCTGGTGTCACTTCACGCAGCTGAAATAGCCGAAGTGACCCTTAACAGCCAGCATATGTAAATGCACGCGCCGGTGCATCACAAATAAATGATCTTATTTGCACTTGAAAATTATCAAAGTTATACGTTAAGCCATTGAAAATCAAGTCTTTCATTTCCATCACAAATTGTGATGAAATGCATTCACGTTTGGAGGCTTGCTGTCACCCACAAATGCTCCAACAACGAGCACTGGACTTGAATTGTGAACATTAATTAAAATTGGCCACACCTGCTGCTTTTAACTTTTAAATAGAGAAAGTCCATCTACATTCACATTCGCTTTTTTTTTGTTTTTTCTGGGAATTTGTTTTTTCTAGAAAATCTGTTAAACTATCTTTGACCCCGTAATGGACATACTTTCCTTCTCCCTTTGCAACGCATTGCACTTGCCTTGGAGTTTTTTTAAGGTAGCGTGAGTCAGCATTTAAAGCACAGCCATGCGAACGTAAAATTTTTAAAAGCCGATTAGTGGCTGACGCAGAAATATTATAATTAATGCCCACTCTGTCAAATCTTCACTTAAATTAAGAGTGGACTCGCAATGCAAATTTCGCATGCCTCAAAATGTGATTCTTTATCCGAGCACTTTGAATCTTTATCCATCCGCGTCGTAAATAGCTGTAATTTCCAACGCATCATTTTCTAATACCCCGATTCCATTAGGCTGCATTTCTCATAACAGTGAAGTCGGTAATGCAGGTCGTTCCACTATCAATCCAACTGAAACTCTGTAAATTTTAACAGAAGTCTGTTAAGTGACAGATGACTGCTAGTTTTGTTTTGTTTGTATGTATTTAATTGGAAATAAAATGAGCGCGAACGCAAACAAAAATTTGGAAGATAGAAAAGCTAAATTAATAGCTTTAATTTGTGCACATAATGCAAACTTAATAGTGCAAATGTGTGATGTTATAATGAAATGTATTGAGTTTAGTAGTAATATAAATAAATTAATGGTGGAAAGTCTAGATTTAATAGAGATGCATCGCCAATTTGAAAATAAAAAACGCGCGCCGCCAATTATGTGGAAATTCGTAAGCAATTGCAACGGTCGTTAGTTTCAGTTTAAATGTTAACGATCGCTGCAAGAACTTTTTATAGCAGACAGCTTTTTGTCGGGCACGCAATTAGTATTGACAACTAATTATCGCCACTGCACTAAACCGCCGCTGCACTAAAGCGCCGACGCCCACGCATGTAACTCTGCAGTCGCCGCTGCCGAAAGCTCTGCCGACATTTATAAGCCGTCGCGAACATGCGTTTAACCTCTTTTCTGCAAAGTCGATTTAAATAAAGAACACACGCAAGGGTGTGCCAATTTTGTGTTTAAAACACATGTGCCAACTTGAGGAAAGTGTGGAAAACTTAAATCTGTCCGCATCACCTGTCAACAAGGAGAAATTCGACGAGATAACTCTCGTTTAGCATTTTGAATATTCGTGGTACGTGCAAGTGCAGTGATTTTTTTGTGGTTGCTAATTTTTTTTTAATTTTTAAAAAAAATTAGGAATTGTACCCAAAGGCCCCGCAATTTGCCGTCATCCCAATCCGCACGTTTTACCCACAGGCGGGTCAAGAAATCGTGGTCGGAAGGAGACGGCAGTGGCAATTTATTTTTGGTCTTTCTCATGGTCATCATTTTGCGGCCAATCCAGCGCCCAAAAGAGTCGCCAAGATCCGCTTGAGCTGCACTGCTCGCCGATCAGTGAAGCCCCATCTGGACACACGAAAACAGCTCCGAGACCAGCTCCACGAGGCCGACTGTGTGTGCCGTCCAAGTTTTTCTTCTTCTTGAATTCCAACACTTGGTTGTGAAGAGTTGAGCAAGTGTTTTAATACCACTGTGCCACAAAACGCCCCCAAAATAAACTAATTAATAGTTTTTGTAAATTAATTTCAAACTAATACCAAGATATGAAGACAAGTAGAGATTTGTATAAAAAAAAATGTTAAAATGTCTAACACGTGAAAAATTAAAATTGTTAAATGGCAGCGCAAAGGAGAAATAATAACTAATAATATGTACAAGTGAGAATAAAAATGTAAAAAAAAAAAAAAAAGTGAAACAAACAAAGCAAGTAAAAACATACATCCATGTACACACATACATATGTACAAAATAACGCCAAATCTAAAAAGACACCAAAAACTGAAAAAAGTGCTAAAAACAATTAAATTAAAAACCGAGTAAAAACTATCTGACGTAAAACAACGAATACGTCATAAATGCATGCAGCTCTCCGAAAGGCCTTTCAGCGAGGAATTGGAACATGTAAGTCTCTTAAAGTCTCACAAATACTTGCCAACTAACATAGCA
Organism: Scaptomyza pallida; assembly: GCA_018152965.1. NCBI lineage: Eukaryota > Metazoa > Arthropoda > Insecta > Diptera > Drosophilidae > Scaptomyza > Scaptomyza pallida. The sequence continues at coordinate 31,185 of JAECXP010000014.1, forward strand.
ACCAGATCAGCTGGCAAGGTCATTGCCCTTGCACATGTGTTAGAAAGCTTCTCTTTCACACTCTTCTTTATGCAAGCGCCGGCCAAGCACAGATGTGGTTGTTGTTGTGATAGACGTTTATGAGTGACAATTGTTCTTTGCACATGTTCATTGAGTGATTTGTATGCACGCACAGGCCTGCCGTAAATTAACGTACAGTCAAATAAAGTAAAGTAAAGTAATGAAATGCCCAGCCCATTTAAGTAAAATATATATATGAGATCGAAGATAGCTATATCTATATATATATATTTTTTCAATGTGAATGGTTAATTTGTTTAAATAAGAAATTTTATTTTTTAAATTAACACATTGATTTTTATATGTTCTTTTTTTTTTTTTTTTGCATTGCTGAACATCAATGGAAATTAATTGGTGCTGAATTTTGTTTTAAATATTAATCTGTTTATATCTGCATATTTACTTAAAACTATTATTATATTTACATTTTTTAATCATTATTATTTTTCCACAGTATATATTGTTGTTTGATTTTTTTCTTTTGCCATTTGCGATTAAAACAATTTTTCACTGCGTTTAGTACAAGTTATTTTTTTTTTTATTAAATAAATAAAAATTAAATAAATAGTAAATAAATAAAATTAAAATTATGAAACAAGAAAACAAACAAGAAACCAAACATGAAGTTTAGATGAACCATAAATATTTTTATTTACAATTAAGTACAAAAAAATTCGAAATTAAAACATGTTACCCTTTTCTAATATGAATTGTTAAGTTCTTTTAATTTCCTGGTGGGGCATAATCGGTAAAAGAAGGTAGGCGGACAAACAAATATGGGGATCTTCGAATACATACACCGTGAAGATCCAAGGTTGGGAGGGTAAAGACAGCGATGGTCGAATAACAGCGTAGACCTCGCACTGTTTATTGGTTTGGTAAACAGGTGAAAAAGGATGACAGCAGCGAGTTCATTAGATGTTAGATGTGTTTAAGGAGAAGTAGTAAAATTTTGATTGTTGTGTATTTTCCCGTTCAGGTAATAGTTAGAGTCAGTAGGGATCCTATATTTTTTAATGATTGTGTAGGTTGGTCGGTTTATGGCAACGAACCCCCCATACCCGAAAGAGCGACGGAACCAGAGGATCCCAACCGCCAGATCAATCGACCCGAGTCCGTGGCTAGCAAGGAAACAACTAGCCCCGCGGTACCTAGCCCTGTGTTGCAACTGCAACCGTGGGATAAACCTCGTGACGTTACATAATTATTTTTGGCGCCCAACGTTGGGCTTATTAGGCTGTGTTTTGTTTACTTAGTACACAAAATCTGGTTTAGAGGTCACACATCCCGTGTGTAAAAATTTTTTTAAAATAGTATTTTGGTTATATCACGCATGCTGATGTTGTTTAGATTGGTACAAGTCTAACTACCGCATGTGAGATATAGGAATTTTAGCAATTTTTAAGGTTTGCGAAGCTAGTTACTCTGATTGGGTTCTAAGCCGCGATGTTAATATTGATAGTAGTCACCCAAAAAAGACAGAGATAGCAAAGAACATCGGTTATCAATGGAAAGAAAATTTACACCAAATTATGCTCGCTTGATTTTTATGCCTTGCGCGCTTGAAATTTAAAGAGAATAAGTTATAGGATTGTCACAAGCAATTCCAGAATATTGCGTATTCTGATAGGATACCAGTACTGATTGGGAGTGATAGATGTTTTTCTTAGAATCTGAAAATGGTTAAGTGTGAAAAGTATAGATAAAAGATAGAAAGTTGATTCACTGGTTTGCAAATTTAGTAAGATCGGACGAGAACTAGAGATCATGCTGCCTCGCGTATCCTTGCCGTCTGATGGACTATTTTCGCAAATTTAGCTGATTTAATTTCTATTGTTAGTTTCAATAGCCCAAACTGCTTCATCCTTTGAAAATTGTATCGCTTAAATCCGTCTACCTTTCATTTGAAGATTATGCCCAAACCCAGGAAATAATTTCGTAATGGAAATGCCAATTAATCGCACCCCAAAGCAAAATGAACCGGAACTGGTTCAAAATTTAAATCAATGTGCCATATGTAACCAAGACATGGAAAATACTCAGCCATGTTTGCTAAGCCCTTGTACACATGTTTTTCATAAGGTTTGCTTAGAAGGTTGGCTTGAAAAAAATCCATGCTGTTTTAGTTGTAGAGCTCCGATTGCTCCACATGAGCCCAAACTCGTCGTTGGTAATTGTTCGCCCCAAGTAAGGAATACAGCTCCTCGGACTATACCTGTTGCGCAAAGAGCTGTTACTCGCAACCTTTTTCGAGCACTCAATAACCCCCAACAACCAAAGCCTGTTGCCCAGCAAGTGTTAGAACCTCCATTGCTGAATCTTAGTGGTTCTCATTCGTCTGCACTTGATGCTAGCCAAAGCAACAACACTGAATTCGTCGCTCCCCTAAATGCCAATGCTACTCGAAGAAGAGGTAGGCCCGCCCGAGGACGAAATAACATTCGAGATAACCCCCCAATAGATTATAGTATGATACAAAACATGATTGAACAAACGGTCACTAGAGTGGTGTCATCATTACATGGTAGTAGCAATCGTTCCGCTCCTAGTGATAGACAAGCCACACCAGGTTCCAGTGGTTCAAGATTATCTACAAACAGATCGTCACAGCCTAACCATAAAGCGGCTGAGATTATCCAGAAGTGGAATCTGCACTTTGATGGATCGGTGGATGGTTTAGGAGTAGAAGAGTTTATTTATCGGGTAAAGTCTCTGACCGATGAAACTCTGGACAGCGATTTCACAGTTTTATGTAAACATATATATGTACTTTTCACAGGTAAAGCCCGTGATTGGTACTGGCGCTACCACAAACAAGTGGATAGAATTATGTGGTCAGATTTGTGTGTTTCGCTGAGACAGCAATATCGTGATTATCGATCTGACTTTATGAGCAAAGAACTCATTAGAGCCAGAAAACAGAAGCAAGCTGAACCTTTTGCTTCGTTTTACGATGCTGTTGCTGGGTTGATTGACAAATCTGCTGTGAAAATTGAAGAAGAAGAATTGATTGAAATTTTAAAAAATAACTTACTGCCTGAGACTCGACAGAAACTGCTTTATCAGCCTGTACATTCCGTTGGTCATTTACGCCGGTTGGTACAAATGAGTGAAAATTTGTCATATGAACTTAACGTTCGTGTTGAGAAAGTATCCACGTCAAAATCTGTTCCGCCTCGTAGACAAGTTTATGCCATAACAGAATCAGCTTCAGATAAAGAAGAAGAGTTAGATACTGAGGCAGAAGTGGCTGCTCTGCGTAGTACAAATATTAAATGTTGGAATTGCGAGGAGATAGGCCATGTGTGGGAAAATTGTTTGGCTGAGAGGCGCATATTCTGCTATGGATGTGGTGCCCCAAACATATATAAGCCCCAATGTCAAAATTGTATTCGTAAACGGTCGGAAAACCGGCAGTCGGGTGCACCCGTGCAAAACCGGATGCCCCCAAACAATTAAATGATGCTGTAACTCCGATGTTACCAGACGCTTTATCCAAGGTTAGCAACCCTGAGTCTGCAATACCAGCTATTCCTTTGCATCAGCAGCCTTATGCTGCACGAATGCAAAATTATAATGAAGTCAGAAATCGTATATTTAATAATTTAGAACCTAGGGTTAACAATCGTACAAAACGATTGCGACAATATTTTGATGAAGTCAAGAAGACAAAAAAATTATTTGTCTCCACTATTTTTAATAATCAGAAGGATATGCGTAGCTATGCTGAAGTTTCGTTTTTGGATTCTACAGAACTTGGTCTGTTAGATACAGGAGCAAACATAAGCTGCATAGGCTCCTCGCTTGCTGAAATAGACTGTAATAATTGCCCGGAATTTAAGTCCCTGAAATCCTTTGTAAGAACAGCAGATGGTGCCAGCCAAGAAATTGTTGGTTTGTTAGAGGTGGAAATGACATATAAATCGCAGAAATTACCAATAAAGCTATATGTTATCCCATCAATCAAACAAAAATTAATTCTTGGTCATGATTTTTGGAGAACGTTCGCACTTGCGCCGAATATCATCAGTTCTCTTGAGTCCGAAGCCGATGCTGATTCAGAAAATTCCTGCCTTTTGAGTTCTCAGCAAAGACAGCAACTGGAGCTAGTTAAAAAAATGTTTCCTAGTGCTGCAGATAGGTTAGGCCGAACTACCCTGATACAACATCATATTGATGTAGGAGACTCAAAGCCTGTAAAGCAAAGATTCTACCCAGTCAGTCCAGCAGTCGAACAATTGCTATATAAGGAGCTGGATAGAATGATTCAACTTGACGTTATTGAGCCCTCTGCTAGTGCGTGGAGCTCACCATTAAGATTAGTAATCAAGCCTAACAAAGTTAGAATTTGTCTAGATGCTAGAAAACTAAATGACGCCACTAAAAAAGACGCATACCCCCTACCTAGTATTGATGGAATCTTTTCACGATTGCCAAAGGCCAATATTATTACCAAGCTTGACCTTAAGGATGCTTATTGGCAAATCGAGCTAAGTTCAGAATCGCGACCTCTCACCGCATTTACTGTGCCCGGTCGGCCATTATACCAATTCAAGGTTATGCCATTTGGACTTTGTAACGCCCCGTCAACGATGTGTCGCCTAATGGACGAGGTTATACCAGCTGATCTTCGGTACTGTGTATTTGGATACTTGGATGACTTGTGTATAGTATCTGAGGATTTCCCGTCTCATTTAGCCGTGTTAGTTCGGCTGGCTGAGCAATTTCGCAAAGCTAACTTGACTCTTAACATTTTGAAAAGTCAGTTCTGTGTCACAAGCATCAATTATCTAGGGTATGTTATCGGTAGTGGAGGTATTTTCACAGACCCATCGAAAATATCCTGTATAGTCAATTGGCCACCGCCAAGGAATCTTAAGCAAGTTCGCGGTTTCCTAGGTGTGTGTGGATGGTACAGACGTTTTATTCAAGGTTTTGCTGAACAGACTTTTGCAATTACTGAAGTGTTGTCTACGAAAAAGAAGTTTTTTTGGACTCCTGAGGCTCAAGAAGCTATGGACACGCTCAAACGCCTGTTAACTTCTGCCCCAATCTGGACGAATCCCGACTTCACAAAAAAATTCTATTTACATTGTGACGCCAGCGATTACGGAATAGGAGCCGTTCTTGTTCAGTTGTCCGATGAAGGTGAAGAAAAACCAGTGGCTTTCATGTCAAAGAAATTGAGCCGTGCTCAACGTAATTATAGCGTCACTGAACGTGAGTGCTTGGCCGTCATTTTAGCCATTGAAAAATTCAGATGCTATTTAGAGCTTCAAGATTTTGAGGTTGTTACGGATCACTCCAGTTTGTTGTGGCTGATGCGCCAGCAAAATGTATCTGGGCGTCTCGCTCGATGGGTGTTCCGTTTGCAACAATTTAAATTTGACATTTCCCACCGAAAAGGTAAAGATCATTTAGTCCCTGACGCACTCTCTCGGCTACCGGAAAATGAAGTCTGTGAGCTAGATATGAACCCCATTATAGATCTCCAGTCTGATGCCTTTCAAGAAAAAGAGTATGAGTCCCTCAAAGCTAAGTATCGGCAAAATCCAGAGAAATTCCCGGATTTAAAGATAGTTGATCAGTTTTTATACATTCGGACAGAACATTCCATTGGCGATCCGATGTCCGATAAGCTCTCGTGGAAGTTATGGGTTCCGGACCAACTTCGTACAGATGTACTTAAGCAGGCACACGACAGTCCTACTTCGTCCCATGCAGGCATGCATAAAACAATAGAGAAATTAAGACGTCACCTTTTTTGGCCCGGCCTTGCAAAGGATGTGCGAGAGTATGTACGAAAATGTGACACGTGTAAGCAGACAAAAGCCCCTAATGCTACGTTACGACCACCAATGGGAGCTCATAGTCCGTCACGTCGTCCATTTCAGCGTTTGTACATTGATCTACTAGGACCTTATCCGCGCAGCAAAAATGGACATGTAGGTTTACTGATTGTGCTGGACCATTTTAGTAAATTTCATTGGCTTTTCCCCCTTAAGAAATTTACTTCTAACAGCATACAGCAGTATCTGTTAACGAATATCTTTCATTGTTATGGCGTACCGGAAACTATCGTTAGTGATAATGGTACACAATTCAAGGCTAATGAGTTTAATGCTTTTCTCACAGAATTAGGCATCAAACACATGTATACTGCATTATACTCTCCGCAAAGTAACGCGGCTGAACGCGTAAATAGATCGTTACTAGCTGCAGTGCGATCATATTTAAAAAACGATCAAACTGATTGGGACGCTCATTTAACAAGCATTTCGTGTGCTTTAAGGTCTGCACTCCACCAATCGATCGGATGTTCACCATATCGCGCTTTATTCGGCACAGATATGATTACCCATGGTGAGGATTATCAGCTGCTTAAAGAGTTATCGTTACTTGAAGAGTCGGTTGTCCCTTTCGCTAGAGAAGATACCTTGGCGTTAATGCGCAAGGATATCCAGGCAAATATACAGCGTGCGTACGAACGCAATGTGAAGACGTATAATCTGCGTTCCAAACCTGTTTCCTTCAAAGAAGGTCAAGAAGTTTTTCGCCGTAATTTTGCACTTAGCAAATTTACACAAAATCTTAACGCGAAACTTGCTCCACAGTTTCTTAAATGCCGTGTTAAAAGAAAAGTAGGCAATTGTTTTTATATATTAGAGAATTTGCAAGGGAAAGAAATCGGAACATTCCATGCAAAAGACATACGTGTCTAATTCCCGCTAATTTTCCGTCTAACGGTGTGATATTATCGGGTGGTGTAACGGTCGTTAGTTTCAGTTTAAATGTTAACGATCGCTGCAAGAACTTTTTATAGCAGACAGCTTTTTGTCGGGCACGCAATTAGTATTGACAACTAATTATCGCCACTGCACTAAACCGCCGCTGCACTAAAGCGCCGACGCCCACGCATGTAACTCTGCAGTCGCCGCTGCCGAAAGCTCTGCCGGCATTTATAAGCCGTCGCGAACATGCGTTTAACCTCTTTTCTGCAAAGTCGATTTAAATAAAGAACACACGCAAGGGTGTGCCAATTTTGTGTTTAAAACACATGTGCCAACTTGAGGAAAGTGTGGAAAACTTAAATCTGTCCGCATCACCTGTCAACAAGGAGAAATTCGACGAGATAACTCTCGTTTAGCATTTTGAATATTCGTGGTACGTGCAAGTGCAGTGATTTTTTTTGTGGTTGCTAATTTTTTTTTTAATTTTTAAAAAAATTAGGAATTGTACCCAAAGGCCCCGCAATTTGCCGTCATCCCAATCCGCACGTTTTACCCACAGGCGGGTCAAGAAATCGTGGTCGGAAGGAGACGGCAGTGGCAATTTATTTTTGGTCTTTCTCATGGTCATCATTTTGCGGCCAATCCAGCGCCCAAAAGAGTCGCCAAGATCCGCTTGAGCTGCACTGCTCGCCGATCAGTGAAGCCCCATCTGGACACACGAAAACAGCTCCGAGACCAGCTCCACGAGGCCGACTGTGTGTGCCGTCCAAGTTTTTCTTCTTCTTGAATTCCAACACTTGGTTGTGAAGAGTTGAGCAAGTGTTTTAATACCACTGTGCCACAAAACGCCCCCAAAATTAACTAATTAATAGTTTTTGTAAATTAATTTCAAACTAATACCAACATATGAAGACAAGTAGAGATTTGTATAAAAAAAAAATGTTAAAATGTCTAACACGTGAAAAATTAAAATTGTTAAATGGCAGCGCAAAGGAGAAATAATAACTAATAATATGTACAAGTGAGAATAAAAATGTAAAAAAAAAAAAAGTGAAACAAACAAAGCAAGTAAAAACATACATCCATGTACACACTAAAGAGCTGCACAAATAGTTCTACTTGCCTAATGTTCTACTATGCAGTACTTCCAAGCACTATACTTCAGTGCATTGCTGTAATTCAACTAGAACATAACAGTAACAGCTTTTTATCAAAACAAGCACAGCATCATTTGAGTAGATTTCCTTACAGTGTTTGAAAGTGCTTGCTACGAATTCGCTTTGATTTTGAATTCGCTTCGCTTCAAGCATTAAAAAATACAGCAAATACAGCGAGTGCACTAGAACATTTTGCTTTTGAGGTTATTAAGTGAAAAAAGAAAAAATGGATGAATCGTTTGATGTAAGTATTATTATTCGTATTATGGGTGATTTTATTGATAATATCACCTTATATGTATACATATATACAGGAATCTACGAATGATTCGACATTCAGCAGCGCAAGCGACATTAAACAAAAATTGATAAACGGCGAGTACAAAATATGTACAAAACGTGGCCGCAGCAAAGTGTGGAATGTGTTCGGAAATATTGAAAATGGTGAAGGTGCGCAAATTTTAGGTTTCTTGGCATGCCGCAAATGCCAAAATATATATAAGCACAACCCAAAAACAACATCAAATTTGGTAAAACACAAGTGCTATATAAGCGAAGGCCTGAAAGAATGCGAAAATATAACTAAAGTTCAGGTTGACACTGCGTCAAAAAAAAAAGTGTCGAAGTATTCACGAAGTGGGTCGTCCTTAATTGTAGACCATTTAAAATTGCGGCTGATGATGGACTCAAAGAAGTTGCTGAGTTTTTTGTTGCTATGGGTCATAAGTTTGGCAAAAATGTGGATGTGGCGACTCTAATACCCAATCCAACAACCGTATCAAGGAACGTGGAGTCTTTATACGTAAAGCAATTTCAGGATATTCGGAGTGAAATGATCGAAATAGCCAACATAGGATATGGTTTAACAACTGACCTTTGGACAGATAATTATTTAAAAAAATCCTATTTGGCGTTGACGGTGCATTTTGTGAAGGATGGAAATATTTTTTGCAAGTTGTTAGGCATGAAAGCAATGGACAATGAAAGAAACACAGGTTTGAAGCATCTATAGAGTTAAGTAAAGTTATCACAAAGAAATAATTTTTTTTTACTTAGCCGAAAACGTCTTAGGAAAGGTGGTTAAGTTGTTAGCTGAATTTGGATGCGCATTAAATAACAAGACAGTGATTGTCACAGATCGCGGTTCAAATATGGTTAGCGCATTTCGACCATACACTCACTTGTTCTGCGTTAACCACCTCTTGCAAAATGCGCTAAAAAAATCAATGGATGATGTGGCCGATATAGCAAATATTTGTAAGCTTAGTTCTAAGATAGTTAAGTATTTTAAGAAATCAGGGCAAAATTCTAATTTTGCAGTAAGTTTAAAAAGTTATTCGCCGACCCGATGGAATACTTTTTACTACGTGTTTCATTCCATAAGAAGCAATTGGAATGAAATAACCCAAATACTTCAACAACAAAATGAGCTGCACAGATTGGGAGAGCTAAATGTTTCCCATTTAAATTATTTAATTGAAGTTTTAGAGTATTTTGAAGAAGCTTTAAAAAAACTTGAGGGAGATAAGTACCCAACTTTGCATTTAGTTGTGGTACACATTCATAAGTTAATACGTATATGTTCGATCAAAGATGAAGACATTTCAATTATTAAGGCTTTTAAAAGCAAATTACTATTTTACCTAAATAATTTAGTTCTGGAAAATTTAAATATTTTCCATAAAATCGGACTTTTTCTTTTTCCGCCTGCTAATAAGCTTCTTCAATTCGAAGCAGAAGAAAAAGAAAAGATCCGAGAAGAAACAAAAAAAATGATGAGTGAATTTTTTGAAACTGATCAAAAATATAATAGAGTTGAGAGTGTTTCTGAAAACAAGTGTGACTTGTTTGATCAATTTGTAACTCGCCAAAATGGATCAAATTCCGAAGATGCCGTAGCAGATGAGCTTACAATGTATGAAAGCTCAATAATTCACTATTACAGTGAATTTGATGCATTAAAATGGTGGGATACAAATAGAAATCAATTTCCATTGCTGTACAAAACTAGTTGTAGAGTGTTAGCTATACCAGCATCAAGTGCTTCATCAGAAAGAGTTTTTTCGGCTGCCCGAGCCTTACTAACTGAAAAAAGATCGTCACTGGGCGGGAACTCAGAAACTGTTAATCACATTATGTTTTTACATAACAATGCCACAATTTAAATATTTATTTTTTACTTTTATTTTTTTTTAATATCAAATGTTCGTTATTCTCAATACTCTGTTATTAACTTTAATAAATTTTTATATAAAAATGGAATTATATTTAATCTGTTTTGTTTTGTTTTACTATACTTCAATTTTGTTCTACTTCATTTTTTGTTCTATTTGTTCTATAGTTGAAAGTTCTATTGCTTGCTTTTGCAGTGTTTGCTGTCAAATAAAAACTTTTCTCACTGCTCTATTTGTTCTGTTAGGAGAGTGAACATGACAGGCAGTAGTTAAAAAACTCTGCTATGGCTTACAGAACATGTTAACAGTGCTTGTGCAGCTCTTTAGTACACACATACATATGTACAAAATAACGCCAAATCTAAAAAGACACCAAAAACTGAAAAAAGTGCTAAAAACAATTAAATTAAAAACCGAGTAAAAACTATCTGACGTAAAACAACGAATACGTCATAAATGCATGCAGCTCTCCGAAAGGCCTTTCAGCGAGGAATTGGAACATGTAAGTCTCTTAAAGTCTCACAAATACTTGCCAACTAACATAGCAACCAGATCAGCTGGCAAAGTCATTGCCCTTGCACATGTGTTAGAAAGCTTCTCTTTCACACTCTTCTTTATGCAAGCGCCGGCCAAGCACAGATGTGGTTGTTGTTGTGATAGACGTTTATGAGTGACAATTGTTCTTTGCACATGTTCATTGAGTGATTTGTATGCACGCACAGTGCCTGCCGTAAATTAACGTACAGTCAAATAAAGTAAAGTAAAGTAATGAAATGCCCAGCCCATTTAAGTAAAATATATATATGAGATCGAAGATAGCTATATCTATATATATATATTTTTTCAATGTGAATGGTTAATTTGTTTAAATAAGAAATTTTTTTTTTTAAATTAAAACATTGATTTTTATATGTTCTTTTTTTTTTTTTTTTTGCATTGCTGAACATCAATGGAAATTAATTGGTGCTGAATTTTGTTTTAAATATTAATCTGTTTATATCTGCATATTTACTTAAAACTATTATTATATTTACATTTTTTAATCATTATTATTTTTCCACAGTATATATTGTTGTTTGATTTTTTTTCTTTTGCCATTTGCGATTAAAACAATTTTTCACTGCGTTTAGTACAAGTTATTTTTTTTATTAAATAAATAAAAATTAAATAAATAGTAAATAAATAAAATTAAAATTATGAAACAAGAAAACAAACAAGAAACCAAACATGAAGTTTAGATGAACCATAAATATTTTTATTTACAATTAAGTACAAAAAAATTCGAAATTAAAACATGTTACCCTTTTCTAATATGAATTGTTAAGTTCTTTTAATTTCCTGGTGGGGCATAATCGGTAACAGAAGGTAGGCGGACAAACAAATATGGGGATCTTCGAATACATACACCGTGAAGATCCAAGGTTGGGAGGGTAAAGACAGCGATGGTCGAATAACAGCGTAGACCTCGCACTGTTTATTGGTTTGGTAAACAGGTGAAAAAGGATGACAGCAGCGAGTTCATTAGATGTTAGATGTGTTTAAGGAGAAGTAGTAAAATTTTGATTGTTGTGTATTTTCCCGTTCAGGTAATAGTTAGAGTCAGTAGGGATCCTATATTTTTTTAATGATTGTGTAGGTTGGTCGGTTTATGGCAACGAACCCCCCATACCCAAAAGAGCGACGGAACCAGAGGATCCCAACCGCCAGATCAATCGACCCGAGTCCGTGGCTAGCAAGGAAACAACTAGCCCCGCGGTACCTAGCCCTGTGTTGCAACTGCAACCGTGGGATAAACCTCGTGACGTTACACAATATATGAAATATATGTGAATTCTTTTTCATTAAAGTATATTAGATTGTAGGAGCGACATGGAATGTTTTGGGAGCCTGATGTACCAGCAAACTCAGATGCTTTTTTCAAGGAGAGTTTTCGGATGGAGAGAGCTCATTTTACTATTCTCGTTGAGCGACTGCACCGGTTGTCGAAGCAACACACTTAATTCCGGAAAGCTATACCACTTGAAAAACGGATAGCCATCGCCCTTTACGCACTTGGTTCATCAGCGGAGTACCGCGTAGTGAGCCGGCTGTTTGGAGTATCTCCTTCAATGGTTGGAAAAATTCCTTATGAATTTTGTGGTGAAGTTTACAGGGAACTGAAAGCTGAGTTCTTGCCGCGGGACTTCATAACGCTGGAAAAAGTGGAAGAATGCGTTAAAGGTTTCGAAGATTGGATTTCCGCAGTGCTTTGGGGCAATTGGTGAGTTCTATTTATTTATTTTAAATCACAGCTTTAATAGAACAATTTATTTTTTAGATGGAAGCCACATTGAAATACATCCCGCTGCAAGTGAAGCTGTGGATAACCACAATTATAAAGGATGGTATTCTACCATTCTATTTGCGCTAGTGGATTATCGGTAATACGTGATTCTGACATCAAATATTATTATTCTAATGTGTTTTTCTTGATTAAAGTTACAGATTTATGTATGTTAACGTTGGTTGCCCCGGTCGTTGCCATGACTCACAAGTTTACGAGTCAAGTAATTTGAAGAGAATGGTGAATGACACATCTCTTTTTAGAGATTATGCCAAACGTATTGCTGGAGTAGACGTGCCTGTAGTTTTGCTTGGAGACTCGGCCTTTAAATTTTCCACAACCCTAATGAAGCCGTACCCATTCAGTGTGTCTGCAGGGGAAGGTCAAAAAGAATTCAATTATGCATTGTCCAGAGCCAGACCAGTGGTTGAAAACGCCTTTGGACATCTGAAGGCACGGTTCCGCAGAATTGGGAAAGGGCTCGACAATAGATGCGACAAGGTCCTAAATATAATTATGGCATGCTGTATTTTGCACAACTTTTTAAATGAAAAGAACAGTGTGCCTTTGGAAAGTTGGACAGATACACCTAACATACGCGAGCAGCCAGAGCACATCTCTTTGTCTCACGATACCTATCCACCCGCTGAAACAATTAGGCAGGCTATTTTAAGATCAGTAACAAATACAGTAGAATAAACAAAATTATTATATTCAAAGAAACATTTTTTTTTTTATTTAAATAATTACATTTTTTTAAGAATTTCCTCTTGGAATTTCGTGGTTGAATTCGACAACCTCTCCATAACTTCACTTAAAAATGTTAAAATTTTTAACTGTGCCTCAGCAATGCCCACCATAGCATCGTTGCGTTCCTTGTTCTGCTCCAGCAACTCTTGTTGCAGCGTAATATCTGCCTGCTTTCCAACCTTGCGTTTTTTATTAGGCGTTGCATCTGAATTTTCCAGTGGCGACATGCTTGAAGCGCGTGAGCATGAGGGTTGCTCGCTGCAGGGCAAACTCGTAGATCTTATTGACCGCGGGAGGCTGGAGGCACGAGAGCATGATGCATTTTCACAACCTTCCACTTCTTCCAAGTAAGGTGTCTCCGCACGCACACCATTGTCCTCGGCACCATCAAAATAAGTTGGTGTGAAGTTTATAGACTTCACACCCCCCAGAAACCTACTTAATCTGGCAAAATATTTCCATTTTGAAGGTGTGCCTCCCGATGGTCCGGTTACTTTCAACTCAATTCTGTTAACAAAAAAGAAATTAGTTTTAATAACAATTATACTGTATGGAATATTTTATTACCTATACTTCCGTAACATGTTGTCAATTTTGGACTTGACATCCTTCCCGGTCACCTCATTATATCCATTGTGTTTTAGAGTTTCGGCTATCCGTGCATAGATGTGGGAGTTTCGTTGTGCCGATCTCAGTGCCACCATATTATCTTCCCATTCTTCTATGAGAAAGGCCTCGAACCTCTCATCCCACCTTTTATTTTTGTTTTAAGTGATTTTGTTTTCTGCCATCTGTGTATTTAAATTATAATGCTATTCATTTTATTTCTTGAAATGCAATTACACTTACCTTCACAATATTTCAAAACAGTTTAAATTTTGAATGTATGTACGTACGTATGTTTTAGCACTTGCTGACAAGCAGATTTTGATTTGTTTGTATGTGTGCACTTGTTGACAAGCTGTTTTACTCAATTTGGCACTGTTCATAACCAAATATCGATAAGAAATTTGGTATTTTTGTTGGTTTCAGCACTGTAATGCTCCTCTGTTAACGCAAGATGAGCATCTTCGTAACAGCCAAAGTCCGTATATAATAAATGCAATGGGGAATGTCGATTCCAGCTGAGCGAAATTGAATTTGATTCAGATTCAGTACATAGGAATCTAATTCAAATTAATGCTGCATTCCCGAGTTCCAATTGCATACATGCATTTTGCTTGCAGGGGAATCGGGGTATAACTCACTAAACGTTATATTTGTACTGTTATTTACCAACAAAGCTATTATTCTATTGGATTGTTTTATAACGATCTTACGTTTGAACATTTTTTATGCTTTAATTATTTAACTTGCCTTGGAAAACACTTGCACGAACAGATGAAAATTTAAAGTGGTGAAATGAGAAAAGTTAAAGAAGAAGAAAATCAAATTCACACAAAAAACTGCATGTCACCCATAATTCACCATAAACGCTTCTTCGAGGTGCTTTTTAGGAGTCACTTTTCACCACTTGTTTTGAGCGCTCTTAAACGCTCCTTCGAGGTGCTTTTTAGGAGTCACTTTTCACCCCTTTTTTTGAGCGCTCTTAAAAAGCTCCTTCGTGGTGCTGTTTTAGGACTTCCTTTTCACTCCTAATTCGGAGCGATCCGAAAAGGGTTTTAGAGGTGCTGTTTTAGGAGTCCGTTTTCACTCCTACTTCAGAGCACTCCTAGAATGGCTGGCTGGGTTCGTTTCCAACACACTTATTTTTACTTAAAGAGAAAAGAGCAGGGAAAATATTTAAAATAGAAGCTTGGTGTTGTTTGGGCAGAGTAGGGAATTAATAATAGAATGCAGCAACTGATTTAATGCCTTTGTAAGATCCCAATGGGTTATTAACTTCAAAATCCTTAATGTAAAATAAAAGATATAACATTTTTGTTTGAGAATTTTTGTGCCTATGCTTTCCATAATTTACCATTTATAAAATTTTTTAAATTTCCCGAGCAGGATGATATGTCTTGCATGTTTCGCAACGTATCGTTTAAGATGTTTGGAAGCTCAAAAATTTTTTTCTCCAAAAATCATTTCAATTTTATAAATAATAGGTGCTATTTTATTATCAATGTCGAAGTCTTTAAGTTCTCCCCAAACATCTTTTTCTTTAAGAACTTTAATATATTATGCGCGTGAGATCAACGTTTTTGGTTTCTCGCGCAACTTTGCTGCGATGGCGCTTGAATACAAGCACCTGGTATACATTCTCGTCTGTATGTTTGTATGTGAACATGTATTAACATATCCGCATGTACTGACAGCACATAGCACGTTAATTTGAACAAAAAAATGTCTTTTGCGGAGGCGCACTTCACGCATACACATTATGGCGGTGGGGCATGTCCCGTTGCTTGGGGCGTGGCATCCAAAATTTTAATGCATATCTGCGTCAGATGTCAGCATTTACCTTTCTTCTAAATTTGGTGGCTATAGCTTCAAAGCTGTAGAAAATACAGCCATTTTTGTTTATAATTAGGCGTGGGCTGGGGGCGGAAGAATGGGGAATGCCATCGGGTACATGCCCCCAAATTTGGTGACTCTTGCTGCAAAAATGTGGGATGTATATGTGTTTCATCGATTTGCACATCGAGGTGTATCGACTTGTTATCGATTTCCAAGGTCCTCTGAGATCGTAGGACCCTAAATTTAACACTTTGTCTGACGAAGACATGTACCAAAATATTTGCAAAGTTGCAAGGCTCTAGCTTTCAGGGTGTCGAAAAAAGTTCCGTTCATACGGACAGACGGACGGACTTACAGAAACCATGACGGACATTGCACAAACCCAATATACTATGATACCTTTGGGTATAAAAACGTTTGCTCAGGAGTACTTCAAAAAGGATCAAACTTGGTGGGATAATGTCATATTCCTAGATAAAAGCAAACTTAACCTTTTTGGCAGTGACGGGAAGACTATGGTTTGGCGGAAACCAAATACTGAGATGCACAAAAATCATGGCGGAGGTAGTGTAATGGTTTGGGGCTGCATATCCACAAAAGGAGTCGGAAATCTTGTTTTACCCTTAACCCATAAAATGGATATAATGGTTTTGTGCAAATGTATGTAACACACAGAAGGAAGCATCTATTCTTGATCAGCATCAACAGCCGAGTCGATCTAGCCATGTCTGTCTGTCCGTCTGTCTGTCTGTCCGTCTGTATAAACGCGTGGATCTCAGAGACTAAAGGAGCTGGAGACCCCAAACTTAAACCTTAAGCTCTTCTATACCATGAAAAGATCAAGTTTGCTTTAAACTTTCGATAATACTTCTGGTTTCTGATATACACATGTGATCGATAACAAAAAAATCTTGAATTTGAAAATTTTGAAAATGAGGTTTGAAACTATTGATATTCTAATGAGCATTTAAATAAATTGATCAAAATCGGTTAAGAAACGCCGAAAATATCGCAGTTTGAAGTTTAGTTATATTGGTCATTGATAAAATACACACAAGTTACTGTAAGCGTAACGTATCGGGTTAAGGGTATGTCCTAGTCGGGATTTCTCGACTAGAGCTTCTTACTTGTATTTATTGATGGCATAATGAACCAGGACCAATATTTAAGAATTTTTTAATGATAATTTGACAATGATCTTAAACATAAGGCCTTTAGAGTAAGGTCTTGGTTGCTATACAACGACCTGAATCCTATTGAGAATTTGTGGAGTGAGCTCGACCGCCGTGTCCACAAAACGCCAGTATCCTCCTTATCCATGTAAAAAGAACTGCTTTAGGAAGAGTGCGCTAAAATTGGCCCAGACTACACCCAAAAAATTATAAAAAAAAACATGCCAAAACGATTAAGCGATACTCTAAAAAACAGTGGGTACCAGAGATCTGCAACGGGTAAAACACATTCGCTTCAATTCGAACGCATACTTGTATCCGTTGTGATTATGCGGTTTCGGGTCTGATACTCGTTGTGATTTTTTTTGTATATGAGTATGATGCGAACATTCATTTCGACTCAAAACGTATCAAACGTGCAATCGTTTGTATAAATCAGGGTGTCAAACCCGAACGAGTTTAGGTTATGGTTCGGGTTCTGGTCCGGACCGAAACGATATTTAGGCACAAGGTTCTGTTTTGGTTTTCATTTATTAAGGTTCCCGGTTCGGTTTCGGGTTCCAGTTTATACAGGTTCTGTACCGGTTCCGTACCGCTACAAATTTTTTTAATATGTTTTTTAATAAACTAGAAAAGCCTAACTGTTTTTTTTTATAAGAAAAATCTTTTGTAAAATTAAATTAAATTTATTTTTAATATCTTTTACATATAAAGATTATGTTTATATTTTGATATAACTTGTTTTGTTAGCTGTATTAGTTGCATACATATTTCAATAGATATGTTATTAAGTTTGAAAAAAATATGAAAAACAAAAACAAAAAATAAATACAAAAAAAAAAACTATACTCAAAAATTACCGATTTCTTTTTTGTCAAAATACCTATGCCGACCAGTGTATGTATAAAGAAAAATGGAATGAGGGAAAAACCAACATAACGGTTTTTGGCTGTTGGTATCAGTGATGTTATGCGCTTGTAGCTGTGTCGGCAGAATTCTTGCTTTGTAAAGAGAATTTCGCCCGGCATGTTGTATGTATGTACATGCATACATCTAGAATAAAAAACGCGCCAAAACTGTTCTTGGAATGAGGCGATGCAGAATCAATGATAGTTAAATATAATACGTACATTCATAAATACTTGTTTTTTTTTTTTTTTTTTTTCATTCGCACGCAACGCGGTAAAAATCAGTTGCCAGCTACTAAGGCAAATAAAAAAAATTCAGAACCGAAACCGTACCGGTACAACGTTTTGGTTCTGATATTTTTACCGGTACCAAATTATATTGGTTCCATGTTCCGGGTTTAAGCACCTTTAAGAATATCGGTTCCGGTACAGGTATCGGTTCCTAATTTGAATTGGTTCTTAGCGGTTCCGGGTTCTGGTTCTGGTTCGGTTTGACACCCTGGTATAAATTGTTCGTATGCGTTTACTCACTGCATACACACTGTTCGACAGACAACTGACTCGCGTACACAAAACGCAGAAGCAAAGAATTCTAAGAATAACGGTAAGTGCGTGCTGTTATTTTTTTATACTTGGCATGCGACTATGCTTTGCTATTGTTGTACAGATGTTGTTGTATTAGATGCGAGTGGCTCGAAACAGTCGAGGTTTCTGTGTATGCACGAGACTTTTGTTGCGTTTGACCCAATCATGCAACGTGATATATAACATTAGTAGAGTTGGTATTTTTAGTTCAATTTGCTGAATAACTTCAATAGTTCATTTTTCAGCAGTGAACTAGGTCAGTCATTCTATTCAGTTGCTCAGTTGTTCTGAACGATGAACGATAGAAAATGAACAGGTCATTTTATTCAGTTGTTCAGTTGTTCTGAACGATGAACGGTAATTATGCAGTTTGGTTACTTTTCCGAAAAGTGGCGGAATTTTTTTTTTTACATGAATCTGTTGATTGCATCATAGTAAGTAATATTCCATGGGGGAGGCTGAAATTTTCCATAAACTCCATGAGTTATGGGGTTTTGAAATTATCATGAATATTCGTGATTTTGAAGAACGCTAGGGGAGAGGGGGGGGTGAACACACACACACACACACACACACACACACACACACACACACACACACAGAGTGTTTTCGCGGAGTAAAGGTACGAAAATGGGTAAATATTTACTATCGCGGCACCAGCGATTTTCGGGCTGATTTTTTTTTACGAGTTTTTTATCACCTGTGAATGATAGAAAAAGGTTTCTCATGCAGGCGCATGACGTTTTTTTTAATAAAAAAAAAAAAAAATTTTTTTGTTTGTGTGATCTGCTCCGGAACATAGCCAACAGTGCCAATAGCAGTGGCGTGAGCCACTGCTTTTACGGCGTTTGAAAGTTTTTACGGCATTTTAAACTTTCAAACGCCGTAAAGCAGTGGCTCACGCCACTGCTATTGGCACTATTGGCTATGTTCCGGAGCAGATCACACTATCGGGCACATTTTTTTCACGCACGCACACACACCTATGCATACATAAACATCAAAATATCGAAAACTATTTATGAGAATTTCAAATCCCCATAACTCATGGAGTTTATGGGAAATTTCAGCCTCCCCCATGGAATATCATTAGCGGCAACCAATCGAAGGTGCCTATAAAAAAAAAAAAAAAAATTCCGCCATTTTTCGGAAAAGTAACCAAACTGCATAATTACCCGATGAACGATAGAATATGAACAGCTAATTTTATTCAGCTGTTCAGTTGTTCTGAACGATGAACAATAGAATATGAACAGGTCATTCTATTCAGTTGTTCTGAACGATGACCGGCAGCACACATGTTGATCATTCCATTCAGATGGTTTGAATAAACATTGTTTCATTTTTGAATGCAATAAATAAGATTAGTTGCTCTCGAGCCCATTAAAAAATGTTCAAATTTTAATTAGCTTGATAAATGGCGCCATAAATTGCTCTGAGACACGCCAGCTATACTCAGCACGGATTTGCAATAAATACATTTGCCGGTACTTTCCACCCTCACTTCCAATAAAATGGTACCATTAGACATTTTATTTTAAGAAAATTCAACAATAAGCTAGTTTGACAAATTTCAGGTTACCGCCAAAAAAAATGAACGATTTCGTTCACGAATTACTGAATTAGTTCATTCGTTCATGTCAATGACCCGTTCATATGAACTTATTCTGAACGAAACGACACAACTCTAAACATTAGGTGATCGAACTCGATTTGAGCGTAAAGTCCTATCTACATTGGCGCAAAGCCGCGCGTGTTACATGTAAGTCAATGTGTTTGTTTACATTGACGCTAGGTGTCACTCGTCAAAAACAGCTGATTGCGCTTTACAGAAGCAGCTGATTAGCTGCCGTTAATGTGAAATATTATTTGTGGCAAAATGCAAAAATTGGATTGCGAAAAAATTGAATCTCTTATTATGCAAATAAGGGAAAATACAATTCTTTATGATAAGAGGGAAAGGTTATATCGCAATAATGGGGCCAAAGATAAACTTTGATCACAAATTGCAGTTAAAATAAATATTCCAGATAAGTAAAATGTAAGGAAAAGTAGCGTTTAAACATTTTTTTCATTAGTAAATGACTGCAAATCAGCTTGGAAGTCATTGAGGGATCAGTACGGCAAGTACTTGAAGGAGTCGAAAACAGTTAGTGGGCAGGCGTTTGAAGGCAGGAAACCCTACAAATACACTGAGCAATTGGAATTTCTTAAAGATTCGATGAACCAAGACAGTAAGATATCCATAAAAAATCATCAGCTTGGAGAATATTAACTTATTGTATATTATCTTTGCAAAACAACAGGAAACTATGGTGATATATGCGAGAGTTGATAAGATCTTTGCATTGGACACATCAACAGAAACGTTAACAAATGTTGAATATGTCGAGGTTGCATCGGATTCTCAGTCCTCCACTTCTCGACGTTCGCGAAGTTCAACTTCTCGACGTTCGCGAAGTTCCACTCCAGGAAGCAAGCGGTTTAAAGAAACGGATGACGAATATACCAATTTTCTTCAAAAATTAATTGAAATGTAAGAAAAGTGTGCTGAGGAGAAAGAAGGACCCCATAAATTTTTTGCCAGTTTAGCTGACACGGTTGTTAACGGTAATTTACCGCCCTTGGATTTGATGAAGCTTGAAAGCATTCTTATTGCTTGCAGCTTTCGGAGTGGCAGGAAAAGAACAATCCAAAATAATATTAAAAAATTGGATTGCTTGTATTAAATTTTTATGTTGGTAGTTGAAATAAAAATTGAAAAAAGTATTCAGTGCTTATTTTTTTTAATTTTTATTTAAATTAGTTATTGTTTTTTAAATATGTGCAAAGTTTTTTTCTATAATTCAGTGTTGATTGAGATGCATTATGGGCTCTGCTATGTGCTAAGAAGAAGTGATCTGCATCGCTCGCCGTTCTCCACTGACCGGATATAATACTTCCATGTTCCGAACGATCTGCATAATTGGCAGGACAGTATACACTGCATTTCTGCAACATTAAAAAATTGTGCAAAACCACACATGCTTTGATGATATTATCTACATTTTTTGGCAAAGCATGAATATTATCCCGGAGCGACCTCCAACGCACTGTTAAAATTCCAAATGCGTTCTCTATTGTGAGTCTAGCATGTAATAATCTCTTGTTGAAATTAGTTTCATCATGGCCCAAATTATGGCCTGCAAAATATTTTAAATATTAGCTGGAATAATGATTTATCTTAAAGATTACAATTACCTGGAAATGGTCGCATCAAATTTTTGGACAATGGAATAGCATTGTCGCCAACAAAATAGTAAGGAAAAGGTTCGGTTGTAGTAGGTAGTGGTTTCGGTGTTGGGATTGATAGTTTTTCTTCTTTAAAGAGCTTGCCAAATTAGCTTTCTGCAAAAATACCGCCATCACTTTGACTTCCATATGCTCCTATGTCCACCATCGAAAAGCAACAATCAGCATCACCGATTGCTAAAAGTACAATGCTGTGTCTGCCTTTGTAATTGTAAAATTGCGATCCTGCTTTTGGTGGACATACAATAGAAACATGCTTCCCGTCAATTGCTCCAAGACAGTTTGGCATTTTCCATTAATGCTCATATCGCTGAGCGATTCGCTTCTATTCTTCGCAGTCTGGTTTTGCCAAATATGTGTCATTTAGAGCACTCCACAGCACTTGACATGTTTCATTTACAATTTCGCAAACGGATGAAACCGATATTTTGAATTTCAATGAAAACATATAACGCGAACCGCCGTGGGCAAGAAACCTGCAAAAAATGTACATGCAAACTTTAAGATGCAATTAAGTGTTGTTGTTTTATATATCACTTACATTAATGTCAACAGAAGCCTATATTCTTGAACAATGGCCTTTCTTGGGGAAAATTTGTCCAACTGCTCTTTTATTAATACCAGCAGTGCATCAAAGAACTTTACCGTCATCCTTGTCGCCTTTAAAAACATGTCCGCGTCTTTTTTCAACGTTTCAAAAGTGGTTTCAAAAAAACCAATCCTGCTCCGTTCCAAGTATATGGGTCTAACCCACCACCTCCTTTTCTGCCTTTTTTTTATGGCATCCCTTTTTATTTTTGTGACCAAGCCTATTGCAGCATAAGTTATTATTTTTTTATTTTTAGACATTGCACAAATTGTTGCCATGTTATAGTAAACAGGGCTGCCATGTTGTATCGAACAGGGTTGCAAATCACGCGCGAGGTATCGCGTCAATGTAAATAGACACGCGTAATTTGAAAGCGAGTGTCCACGCGTTTGAATTCGAGTCTCGCCTCGCGTCTAGCGCCAATGTAGATAGGCCTTAAACCAAACGAACATAGCAGTTGCTTGATCTCGTTTTGTCGCGTTGGTTCGTTCGTGTACTTTCGAGACCCTAAGCGCTTTGCTCACTTCACAAGTTCAAACAAGTTCAATCGCGCATTCTGATTTGATCAGAATAAAATTTATTCAATAAATGTTCAACATGTGTGAGCAATCATACTCGAACATATCCGTTGCAGCTCTCTGATGGGTACCATACAAAATACTAAATTCATTTTATTTTTAAACATTATACATAGATATATTTTAGTTACATTGCAAGAAATACCGAATATCAAAGTAACTAAAATTTTTCGTTTTTTTTGTTATTCGCTTTTTATTCTTTTATTTTAATATATAAATAATATTAATGTATATACCATATTAAAAAGGTAATAAAACAAGCTTTAATTAACTATATTTACTTTTTTTTTTATTAGTAATTCTCATTTTATTCGTGTTTGAAGTTAAAAAAAATATACCGAATATTAATGTGATTCAGTGTAATTACGCTTACAGTAAATTGCAAGAATACATAAGCTCATTTAAATCACCGGAAAAAGTACCGTTAGAAGTCCCGTTGGTCAGTTTTGTGTCGCTGCTTTACATTTGCTTGCATTTTGCAAACAATTGAAATTTTTTTCAATGAAATTTGTAATTTTTGTTTCTTGTTTTGTTTTTGGAAATATTTATGTTATTATTTTTATTTTTAATCTATCACTAATGCACCAAAACAAAAAAAGTCAAAAAATGGGTAATTATGCAGTTTGGTTACTTTTCCGAAAAGTGGCGGAATTTTTTTTTTTACATGAATCTGTTGATTGCATCATAGTAAGTAATATTCCATGGGGGAGGCTGAAATTTCCCATAAACTCCATGAGTTATGGGGTTTTGAAATTATCATGAATATTCGTGATTTTGAAGAACGCTAGGGAGAGGGGGGTGAACACACACACACACACACACACACACAGAGTGTTTTCGCGGAGTAAAGGTACGAAAATGGGTAAATATTTACTATCGCGGCACCAGCGATTTTCGGGCTGATTTGTTTTTTACGAGTTTTTTATCACCTGTGAATGATAGAAAAAGGTTTCTCATGCAGGCGCATGACGTTTTTTTTAATAAAAAAAAAAAAATTTTTTTGTTTGTGTGATCTGCTCCGGAACATAGCCAACAGTGCCAATAGCAGTGGCGTGAGCCACTGCTTTTACGGCGTTTGAAAGTTTTTACGGCATTTTAAACTTTCAAACGCCGTAAAGCAGTGGCTCACGCCACTGCTATTGGCACTATTGGCTATGTTCCGGAGCAGATCACACTATCGGGCACATTTTTTCACCCCCTTCCCTAGCGCAACATCAAAATATCGAAAACTATTTATGAGAATTTCAAAACCCCATAACTCATGGAGTTTATGGGAAATTTCAGCCTCCCCCCATGGAATATCATTAGCGGCAACCAATCGAAGGTGCCTATAAAAAAAAAAAAATTCCGCCATTTTTCGGAAAAGTAACCAAACTGCATAATTACCAAAAAATGCGCTGTTGTTAATAAATTTTTAAGTTGAAGTTTTATTTGCGTGCCTTTTTTTATTTTGCAATCAATTATTTGACAGACTGTATGTACATATGTATGTATGTATGTGCTTTGTTGCTGCAGCGGTAAACTGTGCCCGTGGTGAAGTTACCCTTTTCAATTATAATATGTAACATGTCTAGGGTGACCACCAGGGGCTGAGGTCATTCCGGGACGGTTGACCACTAACCCCCCCCGAGGGAAAGCATTACCGACAATTAAAAAAAATCAAGAAATTATTTTTATTATACCTATACAATCATTATTTTAGATTACTTATTTCTATATTTCTCCACACTGCTTATTTTTTTCAAGACACTAACATTCTTTTCGTTCATCAATTCTTGTGCTATTGTGCTATTTTCAATATTTCCGAGTAATAGCTTGGGTTTACGTTTGCTGCACAAAACTGTAATAGCTTATCTGCGGAGCTTTTCTCAAAAAACTTCTTTAAGTTTGTAACTTGGTCGAACAAGAGTGAATTGGCTATCGAAATTTTTTTCTCCAACAAATATTCCACACAATTCGCTACACTTTCTTCATACGAAAAGTTCGCGTCGTCTAATTGCAGCCATTTAAAAATCCAGTACTCGTCTAGTGACTTAGTCCATTCCTTCAGATACAATAAACATTTACTATACACAAGAAGGGTCCGGGATTCAAAAGAGCGGCAAGTCTCTTCCTTACTGTTTTCCTTCAAGGACTTTAAAATCGATCGAACACTTAATGGCAAAAAGTTGCATTCTTGCCGGCTTTCTAAAATCTCAGTAATTTCGTCTATCACAGTAATTATGTCCTTTATTGAGTTACTTTTTCGCTCCATTTGCTGCATACCTTTGTGAAAAATTAACATTAATGAATGCACGAACCAAAGGTAGGCCTCGCCCAAGTCGTGTTCAAAAAATTATTTAAGTTTGGCTGGAGGTTTTGATACAGAACTGAAATACGCTTTTCTGAATCGCTAAACAAGGAGCTTAGCAAACTTGTGGTGCAGTCCGTTGACCTGTAGATCATATGGTGTTTGACGGTATGAAAGGCCAAATTGCCCTCTACAGCAAACACCATCAACGCATCATCCGAATGAGTTTTGACGACAAAGTTGTCCATTGACATTGACTACGCAAAGTGGGGCCTCTGCCGGAAAAGCGTTGCATAAATCATTTTTTTCATGAACGCGTTTGGCAAAAGTAAAACATGTAATCGACAGAGAATACTTCAAAAATAATGGATCCAAAATATTTTTGAAATCGGTTAAAAATTATGGCTGCTAGAGCTTATCAAAGTTGAGAAATATTTCGTGAGTACGAATAAATGACAATTTTTACGAAAATTCGCCACTTTCAAAGTGAATATTGGGCCATATAAACAACCGATCTTCGATCTGTTTTTTTATATGAAAAGTATGTTCAATGTTAGTATTTTGTATTATAAAGTTTGAGTATAACTGAAATACTTATTAAACTAGAAACGTTTAAAAAATACACTAAATTTTCCTTATTTTTGAACTTTCGTGGAATAGAACTCACAGGGATAAGACGGGATAAGTGTGGGACCACTTGCATGTGTTTCATATGTTTTTGGTCGCAATGTGCGGAAATGTGCGAAAATCGAGATAAATCCAAAAAACTAGGTGTACCTCGCGTTAAAAGCACGCGGCAGGTATAAGGAAGAAGAAGAGCGCATGCAAATTTGGCTGTAGCGGGTGTGTTGTTTATTTATAACATTGCTATATGTTGTATTATAAGTACTACCTGACTATATGTACCCCCTTTAGTAAATGTTGACTTTATAATTACCAAAAACATTGCAAAAAATTGCACTTGATTGCGATAGTTGTTTTTTAAATTCATAAGAGAAAACACTACAAGCAATTTCCCGGTTGAATAGTATTTTTCAATATAATTCACTAACATTTTATTGATCATTTTATAATGAATTTAAAAAACTCTACGATTTTTGAACTTTTTCGTGCCTCAAAAAACAAAAACGATTTCGAAATGGCATTGCTTAAGGAGATGGGCGCACTCGAAAACGCTAGTACGGAGCTTAAAACAAAAATTAAATCCATTCACGCTAACTTGAAGCAAAAATGGAACTTGGTCCATAGACATTTAACTTCTTAAAAAAAAAGAATGAGAATTGTCTTGAGCAATATTCAACATTCGGCTATTAAGAAAAGGAAGAAGTTCATACTTCAGGGCGATTTTTTGAAAATGATAAAATGACATCTTTGATAACAGGTGTTAATTATGAGATCATTAAAAGGTTGGCTGTTATCCTAAATGTTATAACCTGCAAAGAAATGATAAATGGTGTAAAATTTGGCGAATACACATCGCAAACAGCTCAACTTTTGACTGATTTGTATCCTCAGAAAAAACTTACCCCCACGGTACATAGGATTTTGGCTCATGGAAAGGACTTAATAGAGTATCAATGCTTACCAATTGGAGAGCTTTCTGAAGAAGCACAGGAATGTAAAAACAAGGACTACTAAAGGTTCAGATACACAAATACGTGTAAAGTTTCTCGGGCTCGACCTAAATGAAGACCTTTTTAACATGCTGGCAGCCTCATCGGATCCACTTCTTGCATCGCTTAGACATGTGCGATCACGAAAGGATTTGGAAGGAAGCAACTATAGTTCCGAAATGTTAAGTTTATTAGATATGAACATTAATGTTGATGATCATTTTGTTGAAAATCAGTCATCAATAGCAAATATTCAAAATTAACCTCAAAAAATCGGCAAAAATACCAATTTAAATGTAATGTATTTTAGTTTGAAAATCGAATTAAAACAACTAAAAATGTTAAATAGTTATTGAAATCATTAAAAATTTTCAGTAATAATTGAAAAAAATTTTTATTTGAATTTTACAGGCAAAATATGCTCAAAAATATTTTTTGACTTTGACCTTGAATATTTAAGCGGCACGGATACCTAGATCCACTTCTTGCATCGCTTAGACATGTGCGATCACGAAAGGATTTGGAAGGAAGCAACTATAGTTCCGAAATGTTAAGTTTATTAGATATGAACATTAATGTTGATGATCATTTTGTTGAAAATCAGTCATCAATAGCAAATATTCAAAATTAACCTCAAAAAATCGGCAAAAATACCAATTTAAATGTAATGTATTTTAGTTTGAAAATCGAATTAAAACAACTAAAAATGTTAAATAGTTATTGAAATCATTAAAAATTTTCAGTTATAATTGAAAAAAAAAATGTTTATTTGAATTTTACAGGCAAAATATGCTCAAAAATATTTCTTGACTTTGACCTTGAATATTTAAGCAGTACGGATACCTAGAACTCTCAACGAACACTCATTTTAAAGCTTGAGAAGTTTTCTATCAAATGCTTTTTAAATTTTTGAAATCTTCATTAGCTTCATTAGTTTAGAAGTTATGATTTTTGCAATGTAAAATGAGCAAAGGCCCCACTGTGCGACGTTGCATCGCGAATTTTCGCTTTGTGCTCTCGGGACCCGATATGCCGCACCAGAGCCGATTTTCCTAAGAAACAATAAAATGACGCACATAATAAAACAAATTGTACACAAAAGAGCGCACATAAAGTGTAACAAACACATAGACATTCACTGACATTGACTTACAAATTTACAAAATGATACACACCCTTATATGCTTCACTTATATTCACTTGACAAATTTCACAAAAACCTTCGTTAACATTACCACGCTTAAAAACGCTTGAAAAACAGGGGAATTGTTTTGTGTGCTCCTCTGTAAACATGCACTTGCGTTTTTCAGCCTTCGGCTTTGGTGGCATTGCGAGCTAGTATAACCTGTAGAATGATTATGTTTAGAACATCACTGTGTTGATTAAAACATTAGACTTACAATCAAAATCACTGCGGCGCTTTGTTCACTTTTTCACTTCTGACACAATGCACACTGGGCCCAGTTGCCGATTATTTGGCATAAAGTCTAATATGGATGCTGCAGAGCTGCAACTTGGTATATATGATAGTTATAGAATGCATAACACCTAGAAAAAATTTTGAATGATTCTGGACACGCCTACTCTTACCGCCCATATAGGAATGCATTGCGTATACGTACCGTAATGTTGATTATTTGATTTTCCAGTTATACATTAGTTAAAATAAAAGGTAACATTTTTTTAATATAAGTGAACATATTTATTAAGGCTTGAAGCTTCAGCTATTTCAAAAGCACATTGCGAATTGAAACTAAATATTGAAAATAGTTCTTAACAAAAAAAAAAATTAATTATCTTTTACCTCTAATTCAAAAGTGTAAGAACTGCCAGCATTATATTCAGGATCAGACTCGGAATCACTGCTTAGTGAATCATTCCTTAAAACAGGAGCGATTCGAGGTATTTCCAAAAGTGAAATGACTTCACTTGGCAACAATGATTTTTATACCCTTAACCCATAAAATGGGTAAATAAGGGTATAATGGTTTTGTGCAAATGTATGTAACAGACAGAAGGAAGCATCTCCGACCCCATAAAGTATATATATTCTTGATCAGCATCAACAGCCGAGTCGATCTAGCCATGTCTGTCTGTCCGTCTGTCTGTCTGTCCGTCTGTCTGTCTGTCTGTATGAACGCGTAGTTCCAGAGACTACAAGAGCTAGAGACTTCAAACTTAAAACTTAAGCTCTCCTATACCATGAGAAGATCAAGTTTGCTTTTAATTTTCGATAACATTTCTGGTTTCCGATATACACATGTGATCGATAACAAAAAATTCGTGAATTTCAAAATTGTAAAAACGAGGTTTCAAACTATTGGTAAAATAATGAACATTTGAAAAAATTTGATTGAAATCGGTTAAGAAACACCGGAGATATCGCAGTTTGAAATTTGGTCATTTTGGTCACTGGGTAAATACACACTAATGACTGTACGCGTTACGTATGGGGTTAAGGGTATGTCCTCGTCGGGATTTCTCGACTAGAGCCTTCTTACTTGTTTTAACTGAGCTGTATTTTTTTGTAATGCAATACTCGAAAGAAGTGGATCTGAGGGGTCAATTGATCTGTGAAACACGTCAATCAAATTGTTCGCACGCGAATTTTCGCCAAGACAACCTACCGGAACAACCAATGATGTTATTATTTGAGATCCATGGACCAGTATTTTATGCAATGTTGGGGACATTGTGTACCACGGGTAATTGGTCATAAATGCAGTAAACGTTTTATCGCAGAGTTTTTTGAATTTATGAGCATTAATTGGAAATTCACAAGAAATTGCTATTAATATAATCCGGAGACTCTCAAATAAAACTATTTCCAATTCTAAAATGAATGCTAATAATTTTATATTTGAAAACGCTTTCCTTGCCGTATTACCATCGTTTGTGTTCCCATTTCCATTATGCTTTGGTTTATCCACATGTAAGCCCATTTCCTGATACATTCTCTTTTGTATAAGTTTTTTTTTTCCATCATTTGAATTTTATCCATTTTATCCCTTACTTGCCATTTTTATACTTTGATACCAAAGGTATCATAGTATATTGGGTTTGTGCAATGTCCGTCATGGTGTCTGTCCGTCCGTCCGTCTGTCCGTCTGTCCGTATGAACGCAACTTTTTTCGACACCCTTAAAGCTAGAGCCTTGCAACTTTGCAAATATCTTGGTACATGCCTTCGTCAGACAAAGTGTTAAATGTAGGGCTCTACGACCTCAGGGGGCCTGGGAAATCGATAACAAGTCGATACACCTCGATGTGCGAATCGATAAAACACAAATATATCCCACATTTTATCAGCTAGATTCACCAAATTTGGGGGCAAGATAGCCGATGACATTCCCCAAAAAACTGCATTAAAAGTTTGGATTCCACGCCCACCTGTTCCGCCCCCAGCCCCTCTTAAATTATAAACAAAAATGCCTGTATCTTCTACAGTTTTGAAGCTATAGCCACCAAATTTGACATGAAGGTAGATGCTGACATCTGACACAGATATGCATCAAAACTTTGGATGACACGCCCCCAAACAACGGGACATACCCCACAGCCCTAAAAAAAAACCGGAAGGCATGTATCTTCGCCAGTTTTTAAGCTAGAGCCACCAAATTTTATGGGCATACTGTAAGTGACATTCGTAACAGATCTGCATCAATGTTTTGGATGCCACGCCCACTTATTCCGCCCACCGCTATATCTCTCTCAGTTTTTGAGCTAGGCTCTTCAAATTTGGTATGAACATTGGTAGTGACATCCGTAACAGATCTGCATCAATGTTTTGGATGCCACGCCCACTTATACCGCCCACCTCTATATCTTTCTCAGTTTTTGGGCTGGAGTCACCAAATTTGAAATGAACATTGGTTGTAACATCCGAAACAGGTGTGCATAAAATTGTTTATGCCACGCCCACTTATACCGCCCACCTCTATATCTTTGTCGGTTTTTGCGCTAGAGTCTCCAAACTTGGTAGGAGGATAGAAAGTGCCATCCGCCACAGATAAATGTCATGCCTACCCCTTCTGCCTGATTTTTATACCCAGAGCCCTCATATATTACTATTTGCACTAGGAATCCTTAAAACAGCTATGTAAACTGGTATCAAAGTATATCGCAGTCGGTTGCGTCAGACTGCAACGTTTTTACTTGTTTGAATTCCATTCTGTAAGCAATCTTAAGTAACAATTCAAATATCCGTATCCAGGCATGTAAAGGGCTAATCCCGTACTGAAGAGTCCCCTGGTTTGGTGTAAATATCCGTGCGGAAGTATCGGTGGTTGCCATAAATTGTTTAGGTCCAGCTCCACAGATCGGGCATAATTGACAAGATTTTGTGCCAGTCAAAATATTTAAAACCTTGCCATCTATTAACGTCATATAAAGATCAAAAGATATGTTAATCTGCTTTCCGTTCGAAGTTGTGCATATAGATCGTTACATATTTCGTATTTGTTTGTCTAAATTTTCTTTTTCCTTTAGTATGTGTTCCTTGCTCTCCCTGACAAATTCCATTTTAAGTGGCCTACAATATCTGACTGACTGGGGTGTTCGATTTAGCCAAAGAACCGTCTCTGAATCATCTATTAGCTTAATGGGAATGATTGTTGTCACAAACAAAGACTGGTCTAGGGAATCCGGCTCGTTTACTTCAAATCTCTGCTTGTATATGCTCTGACCCGTTGTGCCGTCGAATCCGTAGCTAACAATCAACTTGCCGCTCTGAACATCAAGATTTTTAAAAATCTCATCCTGCATAAGTACAATCCGGCTAGCAGTATGGTTTAACAGGCTTTGCAATGAAACTTCAGCCAATGTTTCAGTTGCAGTTATTCCGACAGGTCTCAACTGTAATTTAGCTTCCTGAATTCTTTTGTAGCTAGGATATATGTCCGAATTTTGCATTATGTTAAGATTTCGCATTGAATTATATTGTGCTTTGCTCAAAGAATTTTCCAGCATAAATTCTAGTGCTTCACTAGGAGACAGAGGTATGGGTTCAGATGCAAAAAGCTTTTTTTAACTTCAGTTGGTCCATTTGAAGTAAGCATTGGACATATGCAGTATCAGATTCGTTTGTTCTTTTGGCGGAGACCGCGGCTGCATGCATAAAAAGACTGGTGCAATTTCCATTATTGCCCGCCAAGTCGGAAGCCAACTTTCTTTTTAAGCGTTGTCCTGCCTCATTATATGGCAGCTTGGGACGACCCATTTCTTTAAGGCTGTGTGTCTCCTCCTGTCTTTCCAAAAAATTGTCATACCTAATGATAGCCAATTAGAATGTATCTTCTTAAATGTTCGGATATTACGGCTACATTTTTTCAGCTTCGCCTTTACATATTTCTTAACGCAGCTGATTTTTAGGTTTATTTCATTAATTTTTTCATTGCTGAGCTTGCAGTCGCTTAGTTGCTCAAAAACCCAACCTTTAATGGCGTTACAATCTTTGTCGTTATTTATTCATATCTCGAGCAGCGTTGCATGAGAGAACTCAAGCTTACCTACAAGTTGAGAATACCGCAAGGGCGCAAACCCGCAAAAAACATTAAAAACATAATGTAATATACATATTGATGTTTATTTTAACATACATTACAATTGATTCCGGTTAATTCCAAAAAAGTTATACCCTATAGAAGACAAGCACTTCGGTTAAGTTTTCTCTGTAGATGGACGACACAAAACAACCACATTAATACACACATATTAAACATTATCACAAAATGCTTATATTTATTCATTCTACATACCCTGGGCTTCAATATCCATAGTTGGCAATAATTTATTGTGCAAAGTTATACGACGTGCAAGTCCACAAAGTTAACCAAAATATGACGGCAATTTTTTCGCAACAATCACTTAGCTCAACAGCTGACTTCGATAGTCGATAACAATTGAAGGGTTGCCAAACAATCGAAAATATTATTTGATTCTTTGTATATAGACTATGTAGTTTGAAGGTGTATTATTAAAAATGAGTTTTGTTTCAATGAAATTTTCGGCTTTATGCCAAAAAATCGGCAATTGGGCCCAGTGTGCAATGGCGGGAAAGTTCACTAGTAAATCAGTTCACCAATTAGACTCAAAATTGCGAACTTGTTCTTTTGAGTTGCTTATTATCGCTTGTTGTCAAAATGCCGATATTTTTATCGAAATAATAGAAAACCGCGATAATTTCGTGTCGGGCCGGGATACCAGGACATTACCTGCAAAAACTGGACATGTCCTGGAATTACAGGACGGATGGCAACCCTAAACATGTCTCTTGGCAGTTTAAAAATAAGCCTAAGGCAAAAAAGGGTATCAAAATAAAGTTTTGTCCATTTGCTAACACTCTTATAGTTAGTACTAAGTTAAGTAGTAAATATAAGAATCCACCGCTCTTGATGATGATTTCTTTAGAAAGCTCGAACTGCTTTGTGTTGATCTCAATTCGTTCCAGCCGTTTTTTGATCAAAGAAGCTAGTGGGATTATCAGGCACACCGTGACATACGTTTCGCCACTCATATTTTCCGTGGCGTCTTTAAATGGCATTAGCAAATTTGTCATATTCTGTGTTGCATTAAGTTCGTGTGCTGTTTATATTTCGGGGAAGCACTTTGACTTCTCAAATCCTATAAGAAGCACGGCTGAAACCATAGTTGCCAGCTTACAATAAGAGATCATCATGTCAAGGCACGAGTTCCAGCGCGTGTCTAATTTTGTACGAGAGTGAATACCCGTCACTCAACTACACCATTTGCG
The DNA here is from genome assembly GCA_018152965.1 of Scaptomyza pallida. Classification (NCBI taxonomy): domain Eukaryota; kingdom Metazoa; phylum Arthropoda; class Insecta; order Diptera; family Drosophilidae; genus Scaptomyza; species Scaptomyza pallida. The sequence continues at coordinate 64,598 of JAECXP010000014.1, forward strand.
TTTGTATATCACGCAAATCATCCACCGCTCTTGAGCTTCTTGTTTTCCACGAGCAACAATATAGCAAAAATCTTCGATTATCCACTATTAGACTGCGTACACACGGTGCCTTTTTAACGCTGCAACTTTGGGCTTGTTGGCAAGGGAGGTGAGGAAAGCAGTGTTGGTAAAGAGTTGCACTATGATGAAGACCTGCAACTCTAAACGTTCGTTCCCTTTTGTGCTTATTCCGATTTGTTGCCTGCAGGGTTGTAATTTTCAATAATCACTTGGCTTCGGGGCAGTTTATTTTGAAAATTATTTACAATTACGGTTATACATATGTTCATAAATAACAAAAGTGTGTGGAATCAAGCGAACACGGAATTGTTGCTGTCAAAGTATGAGCAGTACAAAAATCTTTATAATGTACGCCATATTGATTATAAGGATTGCATTAAGCGTTCATTCGAATATCATTAAAAAAATGATGAGCCGTCAAATTTTAACTTTTTCATTAGAAAGTTAAAAGACCCACTGGTTGGCCGACTTTTCCGCCAATCTTTTATCCACTCTTTCCTTTCATTTTTTTGGCAGCGGTTTCAACGCAATCCAACAAATCTAAAACAATTTCCACTTCTTCCGAATTTGTGAAGTCAATTGCTTCCACTGCAAGCATTGTAATCACTGTTGCCATTTTAGCTTATTTCAGGCTAGATCTAGCATATTTGAAAGTGATATAGCTTATAAAATTTGCAACTAGCTTATAGCCTGAAATCTAGCTTATTTAAAATTTCATTTAGCATATTCTAGCAATAAGTGTTTTCAGAACTTTTTACGTTTTAAATGTTTTTCCGCATTTTGTATTTGTATTGATTCGTGATATCGTGAGTTTGTTTTCTTATCGATGGTTTTATCGATATGGTTGTGTTGTCTTGTGCATATCTAATACCGAATGGCACAGTTGATATACACATTTGTGAAATTAAAGAAAAGTTTGCTAAAATGCCAAAAGTTGTCTACAAACAATTATTTCGGGATGCTTGGCTGGAGGACACCCAGTTTAAGGAATGGCTGCGTAAATTGCCAGCTGACGCAACAAAGGCTTACTGCTGTTATTGTAAGGCAACAATAGCAGCAAAAAAGTTTGACATAAGCCAGCATGCGGCGTCGCAAAAACATTTATCGGTAATGAGCTCAGTAACGCAATCAAAAAAAATAGACTTTGCCAAAAAATGTTGGAAGACGGAGGAGCAGGAAGCAGCGCTGTGTCTGTACATTGCCGAGCACACAGCAATGTCACCTGTCGATCATTTGTCGCGATTGTGCGTCAAAAAATTTAAAGCGTGTGGTGCTGCCGCACAAATACAGCTGGGGCGGACGAAATGCTCGCAAATAGTTAATAATGTGCTGGCAGTGCACTTTATGGAAGACTTGCTGATGGATATTGGCTCTTCAAAATACAGTTTATTACTGGACGAGTCCACTGATATCAGTGTGACGAAATTGATTGGTAAATATTACATTGCTTTACTTTCTTCTTTGTACAAATATTTGTATGAGTTCATGAATTGATTATTTTGGTAAATGTGTTCATTTTAAAACCTCTAGGTGTCGTGATAAACTACTTTAGTCGTAGCAAAAAATGTATGGTGTCCACTTTCTTAAGTTTAATTAGTATTGAATCGGGAGATGCCTTATCCATAGCCGACAGCATGAAACAGGAGTTACAAGAAAAGAATTTAAATATTTCGAACATGGTTGGCATTGGAACCGATAATGCAAATGTAATGACGGGATCCAAGAAGAATGTATATACAGAATTAAAGAAAAGTGTGCCAACTTTAATATTAATAAAGAACGTATGCCACTCCATTCAATTGGCTGTAAGTTAGGCGTGCAAAAATAGTATGCCAGACGCATTGGAGTTTTTAACATCGGACACCTATAGCTGGTTTTCAAAAAGTTCCCAGCGACAATTAAATTATAAGAAAATATATCAATGTATAAACGATGATCAGGTATATATGAGCGTGTATAGTAAAATTGTAAATCGTGTTTGTCCAAAACTAACGTCATCATGTAATCATGTTGCTTATAAGATCAGATGTGTGTGACTATACTAAATAAACAAATTTATTAAAAAGTTACCAAGATTAACATATAATTTGAAAAGATTGTAACTCTTACTTGAGAATTGCGTGCTGCTCTAAGCTAATCGAGCAAAGCTTAAGTTTGCGAATGTAGTGTGCAGTGACTGTTAAAAATAATCTTGTAGAATTTGTCACAGTCACTATATCGCATGTAAAGGAAACATGTTCTACATTTTCAAATAACAATTTGATATTTTCTTTTGCTTCCTTGGTCTCAATCAATGAAGTAAACTTAAAACAACAAGTAAAAAGGCTCTAGTCGGGAAATCCCGACTAGAACATACCCTTTACCCCATGCGTAATTTGTACAGTCATTTGTGTGTATTTAATCAGTGACCAAACTTCAAACTGCGATATCTTCGGTGTTTGTTAACCGATTTTTTTAAATGTTCATTATTTTATCAATAGTTCAAACCTCATTTTCACAATTTTGAAACTTAAGATTTTTTTGTTATCGATCACAAATCACCTCAAACCAAGGTGGAACAGCATATGGTTGCGTGGCCGAGGGGAAGCTCGGTCTCTAGTATGCGGACTCAGGGGGAACAGCCGACCCACCCTGTTTTAATTAGGCTTCCCGCGGTACATGGGCTCTGCCGCGGGTGACGATTCCCTTCCCTATTACTCGTGGGAACAATATTATGAATGTAAATCCAACTAACCAAAATAATGAGGCCGACACTCGCCCAAAGTCGGATGGGACTAACACTCCCTCAACTTCTGCGCTGCCCGGTAAGCCAGCGGGCAGCGTCACAACAGCTTCACGTGGCATGGCCCCAGTCAGGCAGCCGAGTCGTGGGGCAAGGCCCGGATACAAGGTGCCAGCGAGAGCTCCGCAGAGCAGAAATGCCGCGGGCTCAACCTCCACCCCAAACCGGGCCTAAACCTCGACAAGGTCTAGCACGACTTGACCACCAAAGCCTTCTTTTTCCGATAAGAGACGCGCTGCGGGTATTCTCACCCGGAACTTGTCTGGCGCAGACACATCGCCAGAAGGTTCGTAGCTGGTGGAGTGGGCAAAATCCATTTTGCCCGATTTCAAGCCAGCGCCAGCGAAGGAGTCAGCTGCCGTTAAGCTCAAGCGACAGCAAACGGAAATAAGCGCACCGCAAAACAAGCGGCCGCGTCAGCAGCTAGGAGTTAAAACCTACTCCGAGGTGACGAAGGGTAAGGTCCTTCTCGGTGTCCTGGACAAGGGCAAAGAGGGGGCCAAATCCCGAGAAACCAGTGGAGAACGAGTTGCAGGGTGCCTTCATGCGCACTATCATTGAGAAGGGATGTACACCGCCCGTTTGCCTGCTGGCATCAAGGCTGCGTGAAGGTCATCGCGTGTGCCGAGGTACAATCTGCCCCATTGTATAAAGAGTCTATTTCCGCCCTGGGTGAGGTCTATCCTGGGGCCAAACTGGAGGCTGTCGATTGGAAGGACGTGCCTAACAACGACCCAGCCGAGATCCTCAAGGTCTGACGGCAACTGAGGGTTGCAAAATTGGAAAAGGCAGACGAACCCCGGCGTCAGATCATCATGGTGCTGAACGACAAGACGGTCGAGCACCTTGCCAAGTCTGGTACACTCCAGTACGGCTTTAAAACCGTGGCTGTGAACGTGTACCGCTCCGACAGCGAGAATGGGTCGGTCGCTCAAGAGCCGGATCTGTAGTTGGAGAGCGACCAAGACGAAGACACGTCCCCAGATCCTGCAGGCTACGACTCCGAGACATCGGAGTTAGTTCGAGATCTCTCCCGACTAAACCACGGCGGGAATGATCCTGTGGTCGAGGACGACGAAGACGCGAATGCTACTGTGGTGGAGAGGGATTTGAAAGATGTCCTTGAGACTCCTTCAAATAAACCTCCACCACAGTAAGGCAGCATTTGTCGCCATCCTACTGTACCTGGAGAGGGGTACAGTAGACCTAATCCTTATTCAGGATCCCTGGGTGTGTGGTGGCAGGGTTTCTGGAATGAGGACGCAAGACTATAAGCTACCTTTAGCTGAAACCGAAGGTAGATATAGAACCTGCATACTCGCAAAAAAACATTTAAACATATTTTTGCTCCCAAAATACAGTGACCTAGACAACACTGCAGCATGCCTCGAGCTGGAGAAGGAGAAAATCCGGCTAGTCTCTAGCTACTTCGCCCACGACCATCAGGGTGATCCTCCGCATCCACTGCTACGCCAGCTGATTGCTGACTGTGAGCTGGGAGACCTCCGGCTAATAGTGGGCTGCGATGCAAGTGCCCATCATCATCAGTGGGGAAGCACTGATACAAATGCAAGGGGTGAGTTGATTTTTGACTACCTTCTGAATACAAATATGCTCTTATGTAATAATGGTCGGGACCCGACCTTTATTGTTAAAAACGGCAGGGAAGTTCTAGATCTCACTCTAGTCTCTGCCTCTTTATGGGATCAAATTCTCTCTTGGAGGGTGCTAGATGAGCACTCCTTCTCAGATCATAGGTATATTGAAACTATACTACAGATCCGTAGTCCCAGACCAATCCAGTTCAGAAACTTAAGAAGAACTGATTGGAAGACCTTTACTGTTTCACTGCAAAGACAGCTCCCTGAAACTCCGCCTGAAGGGCCAGACACCGCCGAGTATGCAACTCGGCTCATAGAAGTATTCAACACAGCGTGTGAAAGCGCCCTTAATGAATCTTGCCCCGTTAGCAGACCAAAAAGGAAAAAGAAACCCCCTTGGTGGACTGCTCAAATTGGAGAGTTGAGGGCAGCAGCAAGGAAACTCTTTAACAAAGCCAAGGCTAAAAATGATGAACAATCATGGGCTGACTATAAGATAGGGCTCTCCGTTTTTAAAAGGGGCTTCGCAAAGCAAAGCGGACCTCTTGGAAAACCTTCTGTTCGGAGATAGAAAGCACTTCCGAAGCAGCCAGACTAAGGAAGTTGCTAAGCAAAACTCCTCAGACTCTAGGGTTCATTAAGAACGCAAACGGTGCGTGGACATCATCCAGTGAAGAATCACTGACCCTACTCCTGGACACAAATTTTCCGGGGGAAACAGATCACCAAGACCTGGTGATCTGTACTTTATGGGGAGACACAGAAGCTATTGTTACTGCTCAACGATAGGAATATCCATTGGGCAATCAAGAGCTTCAAACCCTAAAAATCGCCGGGGACGGATAATATCATTCCTGCTCAATTACAATCCGCTGGGAAAACAGGCATCAACTGGCTAAAAGACATTTTCTCCAAGATTTTCAAAAGTGGTACAATCCCAGGGCTATGGGTGGAATCGAAAGTTGTATTCATTCCAAAAGCTGGAAAACCCTCACACACAACAGCCAAAGATTTTCGACCTATCAGTCTCTCGTCTTTTCTCTTGAAAACGATGGAGAGGCTGCTCTGTCTCCATCTGAGAAGTACTATCCCCATATCGCTTCTTTCACCAGTTCAGCATGCCTACTCTAAAGGCAAGTCGAACGAGACTGCATTGCATGCGCTTACTGCATACATCGAAAAGTCTCTACATAGGAAGAACTACACGCTAGTAGCCTTCCTAGATATAGAGGGAGGCTTCAACAACGTCACTCCTAAGACTATCACTGACTCGCTGACGGATTTGGGGGTCGACTCCCTGACAGTGCACCTGATCGATCAGATGCTACAATGCAGGATCGTAAAGGCCACACTGGGGGCAGCGACTGTCACCAAGTCCGTCCATCGTGGAACCCCACAAGGCGGAGTCCTCTCGCCTCTCCTATGGAACGTAGCAGTCAACCAACTGCTGCGATCCATGGATGGGGGAGGGTGCAAAGTGGTAGCTTATGCAGATGATGTTGCTGTCGCCTTTTCAGGCAAATTCCCGCAGACGCTATGTGACCGTATGACGGAATCTCTTGGGAGGCTTTCCAGCTGGGCGGAAAGATCTGGGTTAGGAATCAACCCTGCAAAGACGGAACTGGTCTTGTTTACAAGGAAATACAAAATTCCATCTCTTCAACCTCCGACCCTCAATGGGGTTGAATTGTCCTTTAGTGACTCAGCTAAATACCTAGGTCTAATTCTAGACAAGAAACCTCAATACTGAGGAGCGTAAAAAAAGGCAAATGTTGCCCTATACGCCTGTAGGAAGTCAATCGGACTTAAATGAGGCATGAATCCACAAATCGTCCATTGGCTCTACACTGCACTCGACAAAGTAACAGTCACCAAAAAACTAGGAAGAATGCAGCGTACTGCTGCACTCTGCATTACAGGAGCTTTACGTACGACTCCGGGTAACGCTCTCGACGCCATACTGCATCTCCTACCTGTCGAAATGATGGGGCGGAAAATAGCAAATATGTCAGCGCTTCGGATGAGGGAAGCCAAACAGTGGATAGGCCAGGATTTTGGACATTCAAGAATCTTGGAAGATAATCCACTCATACCAGCAATACAGACTATCAGATCACACAGGTGTATTTAGACACTCCCTTTAATACTCTAATCCCGACGAGAGAGAACTGGGAAGAAGGCTTGCCCGCAAGACCTGCGGAAGTCGTAGAAATCTTCACAGACGGCTCTAAGTTGGATAGCAAAGTAGGAGGCGGTATCTTCTGCGCCAGATTTGAAATACGCAAGGCTTACGCAATGCCAATGAAATCTACATCTTCACAGACAGCCAGGCAGCAATTAGATCGCTGGAGTCAAACACATCGAACTCTAAGGCTGTTCATAACTGCCGCAAATCTCTATGCGAGATGGCAAAGCAGTTTAACATATGCCTGATATGGGTCCCAGGACATAGGGATATAGAAGGCAACTGCATCGCGGATCAACTGGCCAGATTAGGAACTATCATGGAACTTCTTCCAGATAAAGAGGGCATTGGTATACCTATGGCATCTTGTAAACTCAAATTAAGAGATTTCTTCGAGACAGAAGCCAACAAAGTATGGCAGGTCTCCAACCACAACTCACGCATTGCTTATCAGACCTGGCCAACTAGATGCCGAAATAGATCAAATGAGCTCTGCCTTCTAAGCCGAAAAAGTGCTCAACTGTCACCAGAGTGATGACCGGGCATTGGCTTGTGGGGGCACATGCGGCCAGACTACTGGTCCCACACAACGACTTCTGCAGAAGTTGTCGGGATGAAGAGGAAGAAGAAACAGTTCTTCACCTTCTTGGCACATGCCCAGCCCTATGTAAAACTAGGCGAAGAATCCTTGGTGATTTTTTCTTCGATAATCTATCAGAACTCGCGAGCAAAAGACCCAAAGATGTAGGAAGGTTCATCCAAGCCGCAGGATGGACTCTTGAGGCGGATTCATACCAAGAGTAATAGAGGGGTCTCAGAGCCTTCGCGGCATCACAATGGGCCGAATGCGGCCTAAGTGCGCTAAGGGGGGTATCCCTCCTTGGTAACCGCTCTAACCTAACCTAACCTATGGGCCGCTTAAAGAAAAAGTATAGCGCCTCGACGGTATAAAAATGTTTTTTCTCATCATTTTATGTCAGTATTTAATTGTTTTTAGTACTCATGACAACGCAACCATTGACAACACCCTGACGAAAATGCAGACCATGCCGACAACAGCATGAACGACAGCGACTTCACGTTCTCCCATTATCTTGATGAGGATGAAGAGGATAATTTTAGCCGCAAAAGCAAACGCTCGAAAGACGATTCAGGTTTGGAGGAAATCAACGCAGCTGCAAAGAGCTTGCAAGACTTAAGCTCAATTGGTTTCGCCAGTGCCAACAGAAAAGCCATCGCTTATCGCAGCACAACTCAAAACAATGGAATTGCTTATGGAAGACTTACCACCAGACGCGTAAGACATCTTTTTTACAAAATTATATGGCCAACTAAACTAATGGTTTTGAGATCAGATGCCCGCGCAAATCAAAAATAATGTAAATTTTCAATTTTTTACTCTATATAAATACTTTTTTTTATTTACTTAATAATGTTTAGGTACAAAATTGGGCAGAGATTCTCTCATACCCCTTACATTTCGCCATCCGGCATTATGAAAAGTTGATGGTCTTAAATTTGGAAGCGCATTTTGAACTTCGCTGCGCCAAAGCACCTCAAGCGCCCCATTTCCATCATCGTGGTCGACATACAGTGAATTACATTAATATTCGGGGTTTTTTTTCAACTTCAAACAAAAATAAAATTAAAAATAACAAAAAATTTCAAAATCGTATATTAAATATTGTAAAATTACCTTTTATAGAGGTATATACATATTTTTACAATTTGTTTTAAATGAATAAAACAATGAATAAACAAATGAATAAACAATAAAAAAAAAGGCTAAAATACGCGCCACATTAATATATTCGGATTTTTTTTAATAATGGTAACAAGCATCTATTTTTACTGACGACAAAACTTAATCTAATATTTAGTGTGGTTCCCAATCAATTTGCGCGCACTCTTTCTGAAGCCGTTTTTTTAACATTGTTAAGGACGAAATTGGAGTTTTGTGTAAGCGGCGGTCCAGTTCACTCCACAAATTTTCAATTGCGTTCAAGCACTAAGCAAAGAAAAGTATAGAGACTTCAAACAGTACAACCACTAAGCAAAGAATAGCATAGAGATTTCAAACAGTACAACGCACTCTCATCAGAAAAAAACTTTTAAAGCTTGAAAAATTCATTTGCTTTCTCAAAGCTTGCTGACCAAGTTTGCTTTGTAGAAAATGCAAGTCATTCTATTTCTGACATTGCTTGCGAGATGGTAAGCAATAGCACAGACTCGAGTCTATGGAACGGATCGTGATGTATATGTATGTGAGTCAGCACAGTCTGTGTAGCTCAGTTTATATATATGTGTGCATTGCCGGACGCACTTCTTGAACAAAAAAAAAAAAAACAAAGCACACATGCACCGCGCTGGGTTCTTGCTGGCCTAGCACTGTCCAAATTTCAGTTTTGCATGTTCTCAACTTTGACATTTGATAAGGAAGTCAAGAAAATTTAAAATAATAAGACAAAAATTTAAATAAAATTATACAGTCAAACTTCCATAGCTCGAACTTCCGTTACTCGATTTTTCTTTAAGTCGAATCTAATCTAGCACTATAATCTGTGTTAAGATCGATTTTGGACATTTGTTCATTTTCAAGATAATCACAAAAATGTAAGGCATTCGCACGCGACACAGACAGAAGTCACTTTTTCGAAAACAAGCTCAAGCACTGATTTCAGCGAAACATGATGGAAAATTGTAATGCAATTAATTTAAAATGTTATGTATTGATTGTTCTTAATAATGCATTTCGTTTGACTTAAAAATATTAAGTAGTTTTTTTAAAATTGAATTTGAATCACTGTCGCACGCTACATGTCGCACGCGACATTTTCTTCCATCATAATTTTTATGTTGTTTTTGTTCTTTTTAAGTAATTAGAAGTGCATAACATCTATTAAAATTATTTTTTATATATTCAATATTTTTTTTATTTCTTACATTAATTTTAAACTTTACAAAATATACTCAATCTTACATTAGTTTTAAACTTAACAAAATATATTCAATAAAGTAAATCAAAAACAAATAAATTCATCTTATATGATAAACTTAACTAAATAACGTTAATTATTTCTGTTCGGAGCAGGATGCATTAAATACTAAAATGTAATCGTAAATGTAAACGACCTTTTGCTTATTGTTTGCATCGCCTCATTATGTTAAGACAATGTTAGCGACCTCCACTGTTAAACTGCCCAAATTGCTTTGCTGTTCACTTCTTCTTTTTCTAACCACCGAAACGGTTCTACATCTGTACGACTCAACCTCGAGCTCTAAGCACAAGGTCAAACAATCGCAATAAAAAGGGCTAAAAGTATTAGTAAATTAATCACACAAAAGTCTGCTGTTTTTCATTAAATATTAAAAGTGAAAATAAAGGTGAAATCTCCTCAAAACAATTTCCTTAACGTCAATAAAGCATTTTTTTTAAATGAATATGCTGTCCTACCAGATTGCGTTTGTTGGCCATTGCAACCAAACCAAGGCATCTGGCTTATACCAGGTATGCTTTGTACATCATTTCATTTTTCATCTAACTAATAATAAATTGACAAACTTTCTATTTGTGCAGATGGCATAAAATAAATTTTAACTCCCTTTATGTTGTTTTCTGCACACTGATAAAACGCAAGTGCATCAGGTAACACCACACTTTTTGATTTTGTTATTTGCCAGACTTTCCTTTTAATTACGGCTCGAACTCCGTCAACAGCTCCTTTTCCGTGAGAAAAATTCCATTCAATATTTTGACATCCAATTTGTTTCAAAATATCGGCCAAGCTGGTCAAAATATATTTATTTTTAAATTGGGCACAGCTGCCATCAGCAAATGTAAATACTTTGGAAAAATTACCAAAATTTTTTTTAATTTCAATTATAAGGTTTATGACAAAAATATTTACGTCGTGTTTATTATGCGTGAGCTTGTCACTAATAACTGCAAGCGACTGTGAAGCACCAGCAAACCAAGCTACGCAGGTAAAAATTGTTACCTGGTGGTAGCTAAATTGAGCACTTTGAATCTCGTTTTGGTGTGTCAACCGATAGTTCTCCGCAAAATCAATTTGAAGAAGGAGCTCAGATGGCTTTGTATCCTCAAAATATTTTTGTTGGGCTCTTTTTACAAAAAAATGTGTCTTTAAAGATAATAGATTAGCTTCTATATCAAATACTAAATCAGATATAGTTGAAGTTGTATTTATGAGAACTATGTGGTTTTAAATTTTACGCCATTGTTGCCAGTTTACTTACTCTTCCATATTTTCCAAATATGCAAGAGGAATTAAATCATCTTTAACTTCTGTTAAACATTTCTTAAAATTTCTTGTCATTGTGAGGAGCTATGGCTGCACCTCACAATTAATGGTGTTATGTATGCAGAAATATAGCAGAATATATATATATATATATATATATATATATATATAAAATAGTTTGTCCTAACTGATTGTTGAGAGGCCCACAGCCTAAACGATAAGAGCCAGAAGGCTGAAATTTTCACATAATATTTCATGCAGCTTGAAAGTGAGCACTAAGAAAGGATTTTTAATTTGGATTAAATTTTGAACAACTCAATTAATTGCATTAATCACTTTACCTCATTCCACCACTCTGGCGCCTCATTGTCGCACAAGCTGTGAGTTTCAACGCCGCCGAGGTTTCAAACAAAAAAATAAAAAAATTAACCCATTCCACTACTGCGCACAAGCTATTGCGGCCGAATTTACAAAAACAAAACAAATGACCCATTCCACTTTTGCCGTCTGTAGATGTGTCTCTCTCCGTTATTCTCTTTTCTTCTTTGTGCCTTTGACAATTGTTTTTCGAATTAAGTAGCATTTGTTGTTGTTGTTGTTAGTAAGTGTTGTTGTTGCTTCTTTTTGTTGGTATCATTGATTTAAAACAAATCAATTAAAACATAATTTGTTTTTGTACACCAGAATATGTTACGCGATTGGTTTTACTTACATACTTGCTAATTATCAAACAAAACTTAACACACAAATACCTATTGCCATTGTTGTTTTGATATAATTTTCAAACTGACATTTGTAACTTTAGTTGGTGTTGCAAATGCACATATGTACACTCATACACATGTATGTACGTATATTTTTCATTATTTAGTACCTACATACATATGTATTAACAAAAATGCAAGTGCATATATTGGTTAATGCACGCATACATTGTTGTATCTGTAGCAACCCTCTAGTACGGCGGGTCGACACAGTATCGACGCTGGGTCGACCCAGCTGTGACAGTCGTCGACCCTCGCTCGACGCAACTCAATGCAATTTACACACGTATTTTGTTAGGCGATGTCCGGCCAATACGTGCAAGGTTTGCTGTCAACCCTATGTCGACACAATGCCGTGCAAAAAGGCGACGAAAACGACGCTCGTGCGACGCCATGCCGTGCATATAGCGAAGTTAACAACGCTCGTTTGACGCCATGCCGTGTATAAAAGCGACGTTAACGACGCTCGTGCAACGAAAAGTAATGCAGCCGAGAACGTAAGCGACGCTTTATCGACGCAATGCCATGCAGCGGGCGACGTTTGCAACGCTAGGTCGACGCAATGGCGTGTATACAGGCGACGTTAGCGACGCTATATCGACGCAATGCCATGCAGCGGGCGACGTTAGCAACGCTAGGTCGACGCAATGGCGTGTATAAAAGCGACGTTAACGACGCTTTGTCGACGCTATACCATGCAGCGGGCGACGTTAGCAACGGTTTATCGACGCAATGCCATGCAGCGGGCGACGTTTGCAACGCTAGGTCGACGCAATGGCGTGTATAAAAGCGACATTATCGACGCTGGGTCGACGCAATGCCGTGTTTAACGGCGACGTTAGCGACGCTGGGTCGACGCAATGCCGTGTTTAAAGGCGACGTTAGCGACGCTTTGTGCGACGCAATGCCGTGTATACAGAATGGTTTTTTTTTTTTTAAATCTCTATAAAATATTAATTTATATTCTCAACATTAATATTACACATTTTTCGCAACATATTTATTTAAACGAATTATTAATTTATATATTTATAATAATAACAAAAAATAAAGTGTTTATATATACATATATATATTTTTTATTATACTTTGATACCAAAGATATCATAGTATATTGGGTTTGTGCAATGTCCGTCATGGTGTCCGTCCGTCTGTTCGTCTGTTCGTCTGTCCGTCCGTCTGTCCGTCTGTCCGTCCGTCTGTCTGTCTTAAAGCTACTTGTTTTTAAATTAAAATTCTTATATTATGTCTTAAAGCTACTTGTTTTTAAATTTAAGTTCTTATATTATGTAGTGACGTTTTCGTCACGTGTGTTGTTTTCATGTTTTCGTTTAAGTGATTTTTTTTTAAATAGGTTTTTTTTTGCGCTAATAGCGCTAGGCGCAACTCCGCTTCATTATCGCCAGAGTCCGGAATTGAATCTGAAATAATTAATACAAATGACATTAAAAAAATGAAATATTTAACATTTTTATTCCTTATATATTATTACCTAGCAGAGCACGGTAAAAACGTGGAAGCGTTATTAAGCCCTTTTTGTTTTTTACCCCGTGTACGTTGTACTGCTCCACAATATCATCAGATAGGATGCGGGGCATTCCTTTTTTTATCCCGACAGGGGCCAATATTTTTTTCATCGCTGACACCTACAAAACAAAGAAACATATCAACATATAAATTTAGATAAGTTTTAATAAAACTGCATAACTTACATATATTTCCCGATTATCCGAATTCATAGAGCTTTCCAGGCTCTGTAACTCAGCCTCCCCTTTTAATGGGAAGAGTTTGGTCATCTCTTCAGATTCCGTTTTCGCTACCACCAGCTGCCTAAGAATAACGTTCTGATTGGCAATTTCAGCCATGAGTGTCTTCATTTGAGCCTCATGCTGGGCCTGCATATTCCTTATAAGTTCTGTAATTAAAAAAATATACGTTAATAATATAAAGATTGTGTAAATAATTTTAATTACCAGTTTGAGCATCAATTTTTTTTTCCAGAGACTCAACCTTCTGCTCCAGGTTGCGGTTTGTTGCCAATAAGCCTGTAGCGCCATTTTCTTCTGTTATAATATAAATGGCAAAATATATTAAAAATAAATAAATGTATGTGATCATTGATTTTAATATACTTACGCAGTGGAGTTGCAGCAAAACGTTTAATTTTTGGGCTGGACATGGTTATTCTATGAAATTAATATTAATTTGTATGATGAATATTCATATGAATTGGGATAAAAATATTGATTAATTGGTTAAAATAAATAATTGTTGATTATATTTGGTTATTTATGGTGTTAGGCATTGTAGCAATGAAGGAGCGGCAGCAGCAACAATCCCCCCTTGTGTGGTAACCCGACAGCCTTAGACTCCAAGTCACCAAATTGAAATGATTCGGATTCCCCTAATGAGTCCTTATTTGCAAAATAAATTCCCAAACTTAGGGAGTTTATTGGGTCGACAAAGAAGGGGCTTAGCTCTTTGAATCTCCGACCAATTATGACAGCTCTTTCAGAATTTTCTGAGAAGGAGTCAATGCAAATAGGGATATTGTCCTTAATGTAACAGTAATTGTTAGGACATTCGGAAGACAAAACTAATTCTCTAAACAGACATTTTTTCCCCTTTATTATAGGGAATTCACCTATAGTTGGGGCTATAAAATCTTCCTGAACAATTTTTCTATGTATTTGCTCAAGAATTTTAGTTGGCTTTCGAATGGAATTTTTTAGAATTTGCAAAAAATTTTCAAAACCATATGCGGAACCAGCAATCGGATCTCCGATCTGTCGAACTGTTTCACCAACATGCAGAAGACTATGTACATTATATGAAACACTGTCATCGCCGAAAATTTTAGGAAAATTCTCAACAAATACATTTAATATTTGTTGCGAAGTTTCCAAATTTGCATCGCGCTGCTGGGGATTGCAAAGTAATCTGTAGGCGCAGTGTAGCAATAAAAATACATAATACTGATCATCATCTACTTCGTCCTGCAAAGCAACAATGCCAGTATACAAAAGAAATTGGCGAAACTCAGTTGCTTTCCAATGGGGCAGTTCTTGCAATACCCGCGGTTTGCAAACAAATTCCATTGGAACATGGCTGCGCATAAGTTTTAATTTATCTGACACATTCTTTTTTTTTATATCGGACAATTTTACTTTAACCATGTTATTTTGAAGCCGAATCAAAAATTTACGCATAACACCCAATTCAATTAGGTGCATGCAGTCTAAGAGTATCTGGGTTACCATTTGAACACCAATGTGTTCAAATGCGCACTTTTCCGCTAAGTATTCTCTCCTGTGATGCCAAGGATATACTCTATTATTGAAGTCATCGTCCGTTACTAACACCCCCGATTCTGTACTGAAAGTTAATGTGGAATTAATTTTCTTTGCTACTTGTGTACATCCATGGCGAGACGTATGCCCAGAAGCACCAGTTACAAATGCTCTGGCAGGCGCATCACACACAATAGCCCGAAGTTGCACGGAAATATTTTTCCCGTCTACAACAACACCGCTTTTTACAACTTCGGCTAACTCTGAGCAAAAGTTGCCAAGAAACTCATTACAATTTCCCGGCTTACTTTTTCCCAAAAACACACCGATCGGACAAATTGGCACACTTTTAACATTATTCAAACGGATTAAAATTGGCCACAGTTGAGCCCTAGAGCTATTAAATAATGGTAATCCATCAATATTTATATCTAGGCTCAAGCTGCTTGGCAATTTTATCCCTGCATTTACTTTAATTAACTGATTTTTTAACCCCACATTTAAATATGATCCGCCATTAATATTAGATATTTTTGGTTTTTCATCGCCCTCAAATTTATAAAATGCGCCAACATCTAAATTTTCACCCCGTAAAATTTTGATAAGCTCAATGGTGCAGTCGCGTCTGGGCTTGTATTTCACAAACCACATCCGCAACTTTGCCGTCAAGCTTATCTTTTCGTCGCTACACGTAATGTCCAATACGTTCCCGTCACCGTCCCCGTCTTGCATATCATGCGCAAGTTGTTTATGCTCAGGCATCTCAAGCACACTCACTGCGCTCTGCGCAGGTTGCTCTACTTGGTTGCCTTCACACAACATTAAACGCTCAAGACGCTCCCTTTCTGCCGCTTTCAAGCGCCGCAATTGCCTTTCACCAACCATAACTTTTATAATTAACAATACTTACTTTAATCAGCGAAATCAACAAATTAACACACAAATCACACAAATTTTAACCAAAAATTAATATCAATTGCTTAGAATGACGTGACGCGTGCCAAAATTTCACCACAATTGAAAATGTGAAAAAACGAAAGTCATCGAGATTAGAACACTTTCTCTTTCTTCTCTTCTCTTTTGTTCACACAAGATATTTTGTAACAAACACTTTCACTGCACAACTTTTGTATACCCTTCCCAAAAATCAAATAATTTCAAATAAAAATTATTATCATTTAAACTATTTTCAATACTAAACTAAACTAATATTAATTAAGGTTGGTCATTCATTGTCATATTAATAGTAAGTGATCATAAAAATGCATTCCACTAGCATGCTGTAAAATATTTTGCTGATAGGGTCAGAAGCGTAGCGTGCCTTGGCGGGGCCCCGTATACAAATTTTTTGGGGGCCCTTAAGAAGGGTAAAGATTTCTCACAAAAGAAAATAATTTTTTGCATACAAATAAAAAACAAATTTATTAATCATAATTATCTATTTTTACAAACAATTTAAATTAAATATTTACTCTCCTTGCCTTTTTTTCGGCAAACTGATTTATCAAATCATTTACCGCTGATGATGACTTTAATTTCTCTAATGTTTCTGACTCTATTGACAATAGGGACAGGTCTGAGAGGCGTTCCTGCCCTATCGAAGCTCTAAGGTTATTATACCCTTAACCCATAAAGATTTCGTTGCTATGTAATATGATTCTTAGGAAGTACTAACATTAAAAAGATATCTGTGAAAATTTCATGACAATCGGACGATTAGTTTAAAAGTTACACAGGTTCAAGTGGCGCTCCTTTTGTGATTTTCAAAAAAATGAATTGAAAGCAATTTCGTGTGTTGATTTATCATTGCTTTTTGATGGGTAAAAATACCATCACAGCTAAAGCATGGCTTGATAAGTGGTATCCGGACTCTGCCCCATCGAGGCAAACGGTGGAGAAGTCGTTTGCTGGATTTAAACGTGGCCGTACAGACACTGACGATGCATAACGCTCTGGAAGGCCGATTGAGGTGGTTACACCGGAAAATATCAAAAAAGTCCACCGAATCGTTTTGGAAAATTGAAAAGTGAAATTGCGTGAGATAGCTGACACCTTGAAGATATAAGAGCTAGAGACTTCAAACTTGAAACTTTAGCTCTCCTATACCATGAGAAGATCAAGTTTGCTTCAAATTTTCGATAACATTTCTGGTTTCCGATATACACATGTTATCGATAAAAAAAATAATCTTGAATTTAAAAATTGTGAAAATAAGGTTTGAGACTACGGATAAAATAATGAATATTTAAAGAAATTTGATCAAAATCGGTTAACGAACACCGCAGATATCGCAGTTTAAAGTTTAGTTATATTGATCACTGATTAAATACACACAAGTTACTGTAAGCATTACGTATCGGATTAAGGGTATGTCCTAGTCGGGATTTCTCGAGTAGAGCCTTCTTACTTGTTTTTTTTTTTATTAGTTTTAGCTTTGAGAAACTTCTTTCAGCAGTTGCGGTTGTAACCGGAAGGGTCAAGAATAAAAAACATGCTGTTATAACCTCCGGAAAACTGGATGCAAGACTATTGAATTTTTTAAGCAATAGCTCAAGGAGTTCCTTAATGGAGTTGATTTTTTTTAAACTCAGACTTTAAAGCTTTTAATTAGTCATTTTGTTTTTGCATTCTCGAGCCTATGGGATATATGTATATAAAGAAAGCTACTAGAAAGCTAGTATCAACTATTATCATATTATATCTTCCAATTCTAAAAAAAAAAATGTTGACCAGTTTTTATTAATTTTTGCTAACGTACGTTGGGGGCCCCCGTGGCCCGGGGGCCCCGTATAATTGATACGGCAGATACGGCGGTAGCTACGCCCCTGGATAGGGTGTTTGAAGGTTGACATAGGGTTATTTTTTTTTATTTGCTTCTGCCAAGCAAAGGAAAGCAATTGAAAAAGAATAAGGACGTCAGCCTCTCTTTCTCTCTCGCTCTGTCTTGACTGACGTGTAAGAAGTCGAAAAACAAAGCGAGAGAGCAAGTTAGTGTGTGAGCGAGTTCGACTGCATTGCTTAGTTCGGGCCAAATATATATTTCGACACGACGCATCGACTAAAAATAACAACGCAGCGTCGACCTAGCGTCAAATACTGATTTTGCCGTACTAGAGGGAAGCTAATCTATATATATAAAATAGTTTGTCCTGACTGACTGACTGATTGTTGAGAGGCCCACAGCCTAAACGATAAGAGCTAGAAGGCTGAAATTTTCACAAAATATTCCATTCTCGGTGAAAGTGAGCACTAAGAAAGGATTTTTAATTTGGACCACTCCTTCGAGTACCTCCTGAACACTTAAGTCCTTTTTTTCTCAACTTTTGTACTAGAGCTATGCTTTAAAATTAATCAACTATTACGAAACTTGGTCAGGACATGAGAGCGTGTAAAAAATTATGGATGCAAAATTTGGACTCTATCCAACAACTCCTGGAGCGTACTCAGTTTGTCTCATTTCTATTTTTAAAACAAGGCGCCAGACCATGGTTGAACTATACATGGTTGTGTCATGCGTAACAGAAGGAGCCTGTTGATAAGACCACGCGAGTGCAAAAGAGATAGCATTATTGCTCTCTCGATATTGCTTTATCGACTTCTTTTTGTGAGCAAAGAAGAGACAACACGATGTGTGGTTTTGTTTACAATTTTCAAAACAACACCTCGACTGAAAACTTTTTATTAGAAACAAAGTATTAATAAATGTATATTGTGAAGTTAATTTTTAACTTTTAAGAAAGAAAATTCGAATGTATAAATTAAATTTAAAGCATTTATTAAACAATTTTAAAGTAATATTTTGAGCATTTTTCTATGGCCCATTATTCTTTGTTTGTTTTTTTGTAATTTTAACTTATAATTAAGGTTTTTTACTCTAAATCGAATTCTGATTAAAAAAAAAAATGTTTTAATTTTTGTGGCAAATCAATGTCGTTTGAAGCATTTACCAAAGCAGCTAGAACATTTTGATTAGAGGAAAATGTATTTTTGTTAACATAAATAAACAATTGTTCCAATTTTTTTAGCTGCATTAGAAATTCATTTGATGGCTTCTTGAGGCCGCTACGTGAAACTTGGTCAACAAATGTAAATGAGGCGTCATAATTTTCATAATTTTGTAGTTTATGTTTGTTCATAATGTAGCCAGCCACATACTCAAGTGCATCTTCGGCCAATTCTTCGAGCCCGTCAAATTGAGAAGTGTCAAGGTCTGACAGTTCCTCAGATTCTATGGACAAATTTGTAGGTGGTACATCTGCGCTTGGCAATTCATTGTACTCCAAGTCCAGCCAAGGAACGTCATTAGATGCAACGTCAGTATTATTGCGTAGAATTTCTGTGTTTTTTGCTATATTTGTAAACAACAATTTAAACTGATTATGTAAATGAGATAAAATGACATGAAACATGAACTACCACAATCACGAGGCTGAAAGGACATCACAAACGTATAAAGCATATAATCTTTAGTAGGGTTAAAACATTAAGTTAAATGTACTTATACAAACTTATTCATACCCAATAAATACTTCCGTAATCGGTACTTAAACTGCAGTGGGCTGGGATGGTCGTGAAGCCCGCCCTTAGCCCTCATTGAACCAAAAAAGTGCTCCAGCAAGTCTTGGTTCAGTCTGGATGTTAAAATGTATTCCATACCATATTTCTCCTTTAAGTAACTGTGAAGTCCATTCAGGGAACCATTACTTACAATAATACCTTTTTGGAACGGAGCACATTTTTTCGAGTTCGGCAAAAGTGGGACGTTGACTATGTTTGTCAAATTTGTCAGCAACTTTTGCTGCTCAATCAGACGTGTTCCAAATGGCTGTTTGTATACCATACTATTGGCAGTGGACAACTTGCTATTAAAAAGATCAAACCAATCGTTGATGGATTGGATAAAATCTGCAGTATCACATGCATTGTACACATCGAAGCCCAATGTGTAACAGCGACGTATGGCACAAGCTGTTGTATTGGAAAACAACTGTGTTGCAAGCTTCACTTTTTGTCTTCCAATAGAACGCACGTTGAGATGTTCCTCCGTGACTTTGTATGCAATAGACAAGTCTGACGAGGATGTGTAATTAAGGACTTGCTTTACGGTTTGCGGGGTTATAATTTTTTTATTTACAACCAGTCCAGTATCCAAATAATGGTTTCTAACCAGCTTTACCAGATGGGGTACATCGGCAAACACAAAAATTTTTTGTTCTTTATTAGCAGGGTTTGCAAACCAGGTCTTGTCTGAAATATGTAATCATTAATATTTATATTTTAACTGTAAGTATTGGCAACACACCTTCGTTTACTTCAAGCTCCCTCCACAATTTTTGGTTTGCAGGGCCCATATCGCAAACAATTGCAACAACAGGGTATCCTGCATTGTACAGCTTGCCAATTATTTCGTGTAAGGTGGGCACGTCCATTGGGCGGTCAAAATCAAAAAAAACAGGCTGTTTCCAAGATTTTTTCAACCCTCGTGCCATAGCCACTTGCACATAGTTGCGTGGCCCCTGGACAGCATCTATTGACGAATCGTACTCATAATTTGCCTCAACTTTCATTTCGTCAAATAGCAATACGCATATTTTCTCATCGTCACTCAGGTCAACGCTTTTTTCCATCAGTTGGATAACAAAATCCAGCGTGCCAGTTTCTAAACGAATTTTGCGTAACCATCTCTGCAATGTTGAAAGGCTTGGCAACGGAAACCCTTTTTCGTACAGATGGTGGTAAGCTCGAGGACCAGCGTTGTGAAGGCAAATGCCATAGGAAATATCAGCTGACTTCCAAAACTTTTTTTTCCCACCATTCTGCAATTTCTTTATTTGGGTATCAGTGAATATTTTTCTGAGTGACTCCATTAATATGCCCGCTTTGCTTAACTCCTCACGCAGGTCAGCATTTTCTTTTTCCAATTCAATAATTTTTTTTTTTAAGCGAATGTTTTCTATTATAACACCGGCTTGTATAACTTCAGTGCTAAAAATTAATGCTTTCATAAATTTAATTTGTAAAAAATTTATTATGTTAATTTACGTACTCTGTTTGCGAGCCTGTGCTTTTTTGGCAGTCATTAACATTTTCAGCACCTACTGCTTCAGCACATAGGACCTTTTGCGGTATGGCATTTGGCATTAGCAATCGTCGTTTCGATGGCTTCATCTTATTTGTTGTTGTCTTCCAGTCAACCGAATTAAAATGCCTGTCGCATATTCTGCAGCCATCGCGAAAAGAAATGTTGACTGCCCTTTCCCACAATCCCCTTTTTTCAGCATCTTTTGGGACTCTTACAAACTTGTTTTCCCCGACAACAAGTGTTTTGTGACAAATTGCACAAGACGGCATCGATACGTTTTCACTATTATTTTTTTTATCTAAAAAAAAGTAACATAACCTAAAAATTGCACGAAAAATTCGTCCGCACTCACAACTTACCACGTTCACAGCTGCTTTGCGACTAACAACAGGCTCCTAAAAATTGAGCGAGCTCTCTCTCTTGACACAACCATGTATAGTTCAACCATGCGCCAGACTATTGCACACACTGAGGGTTTGATCACGAGCGAGTTTACAAAAAAAAAAACACATGCGCAGTGACGTCTCGCGTCGCACTTGCAGATAATTTCATAAACAAAATACACATAGTGTGCGTCTAGAAAAGAAAGCACACCAGAATATGATACGGGGGTGGTTTTACTGCTGAGGCTGAAGCGGCGGCAAAAATATTGCTGCGTGTCAAAGGAATCCAGAAACTATAACCATTCATGGTCAGTCACTTTTGGAAATGAAATAAGCCAATACAAAAATGGCACACTAAATAAAATATAGAATTCTTTGCTTTAATATGTTGTTCAAAATTTTCAAACTTATTAATTTTATATCTATTGCTAAAATTTTGTAAAAACTATCGGCGCAGCGAAGCAAGCGGGACACTTACTAGTATATATATATATATATATATAACAAACAGACTAAATATATATATATATATATAATCGAGGAAGGAGATGACTCCACAGAACGAACCCGAGACCGGTCCTGACAACACGGCGAATTCAGATGCCGTCTCACTCTGACAAAGGATGTCAGCATAAAGAGACGTGTCTAACCACAGGGCAAAGAACCGTTAGTGTGTGAGCGGTACGATCGCTTGGTATAGTGATCACTGTCACACTAACGGCGGGCGTGAATAACAACGAGTAATTACCGCTGTTGCTAAGGGCAGTTTAGCATCACGCCACCTTTGCCCTTGAAATGACTTTGGCGACGACAGGCCCCGCACCAGCGAGATGGCAGCGGGTATAAAAGGAGCAAGCAGCAGACCATTGGGGTCTGAAAATCAAGAGTGAAACACGCGAGTGTACGTTACGGTCGGTCAATAAACGCATCAGGACATTCGAGAATGCGATAAACAACGATCCTGTGCAACATTAAGAATAAGATAAGACTAAGTGAACATATTGTGAGAATATTCTAAGTGCGGTTACAACCTGTTCAAAGTAAACGGCATCTACACTTGTTCAGAGGGCAACCTGAGTGAGGCAGATCCTTCCTACCTTGTGCCGAACTAGAGAACCTGGCGTAGGACAGGTGAAGCACACTTACACCAGCGAGTAGGAGTACTATTGGTAGCTTCTTGCGGAGTCAAGAAAGCCGGTAATTATGCAGTTTGGTTACTTTTCCGAAAAGTGGCGGAACACACACACACACACACACACACACACACACACACACACACACTTTAAACTTTCAAACGCCGTAAAGCAGTGGCTCACGCCACTGCTATTGGCACTATTGGCTATGTTCCGGAGCAGATCACACTATCGGGCACATTTTTTTCACCCCCTTCCCTAGCGCAACATCAAAATATCGAAAACTATTTATGAGAATTTCAAAACCCCATAACTCATGGAGTTTATGGGAAATTTCAGCCTCCCCCATGGAATATCATTAGCGGCAACCAATCGAAGGTGCCTATAAAAAAAAAAAAAAATTCCGCCATTTTTCGGAAAAGTAACCAAACTGCATAATTACCAGAAAGCCAATAGCGTGTCCTGGCGAACAACTGGTGTAGTGAGCAATAAGCCTAGTCGAGTAGGCGAGTCTAGTTTCGACCGTGGTTGGCAGGCTAGCATATCACCAGCAGTCCAAAGACAAGGATACGTAGTGTGGATCCTAGAGCAGTGCGGGGTAAACTAGATTAAGACACACCTGTAAAATCAACCCAAAGAACAGTGCAAATTGAAAGTATTATAATTCGAAAACACTAAGCGTTATTATTTGTCGCAGTGCCACAAATACAAATTTGTTGGCACGTACCCTCAAAACCGCGAGAGCTAGCCCAGCTTTTATTCGGGACAACCGAAGGTTCGTTACAACTGGCGCCCAACTGTGGATTCTGCGATTTTTTAACGCCAAAAAAAGAATTATAACAAAATAACTAAAATGGTGCGTTCGTGGGTGTATTATCTTAAAAAAGAACAATTAGTAAAATATGGAACGGAGTTCGGCCTCGACATGGCAGGCACAACCGATCAGATGCGGAAACAGCTCGGAGAGTGGGTGAGTATCAGCGACCTAGCCAGCCGGTTTGGTCGATCATCACCAAACACGGAGTTTGAGCCAATGATCGAGGAAGAGGAGGAGGAGATGAAGGAGCTTGGCGCTATTGATATAGCACGACTAAGCATACCTTCAACTAGAGCAGCGGCGCGAGCTCAGAATGCCCAGGAAAAAATCGGCGATCGCCGTGGGAATCCATACCCAACCA
This sequence comes from Scaptomyza pallida, assembly GCA_018152965.1. Classification (NCBI taxonomy): domain Eukaryota; kingdom Metazoa; phylum Arthropoda; class Insecta; order Diptera; family Drosophilidae; genus Scaptomyza; species Scaptomyza pallida. Next base: position 88,318 of record JAECXP010000014.1, read on the forward strand.
ACGAAACGAAGATATCTTCGATAGGAGGTACGGGCGAGGATGCACGAACACGGCACAAGAATACCAAAAAGTAGCCAAGCAGGTAAGGGAATGGGGGTTTAGGTTTGACGGAACGTCAAAACCATTAGAATTCCTGGAACAGGTAGAATGGTCAGCAGACACATACGGGCTGAATCTTAATCTCATTCCCCGAACCATGCCTGAGTTGCTCAAAGGAATGGCGCTGAAATGGTATATCGCCAATAACCAACAGTGGACAACATGGATGGGATTTGTGGCGAGTTTCCAGGACTACTTCTTGCCGAGAGACTATTACGACAACCTTGAAGACGAGGTGCGCAGAAGGCGGCAAAGGTCTGGAGAGCCCTTTTAGATATATATGGTGGAGATGCAGACGCTGATGCGATCGCTGCGACTACCAATAGAGAAGGAGTTACAGAAGATTTACGCAAACAGCCTCCTGGACCTACGCGCTTACGCAAGACCGGGCCAGTTCACAAACCTAAGTGAGCTAATACTGCTAGCGGAAGCATCGGAGGAGTTAGAGCAGGACCGTACGCGGTTGCGGCTGGAACAACAACCGCAACCACAAGAGCGATACCAACACTAACCGACCCACAACCAAGGCGGACGACAACCTAACCACGCACCACAGCCAAACAGAAACAGACCCCGTTTTATGGCAATGGAGGAGCAACAACAACACACAAGAGAGAGGATCCAGGACATGGAGAGACCAAGGCCAGCCCCAAGAATGCAACAAAATACCAACCAAACACACGTTAACAACCCAGGACGAGCATGTCGTGTGTGCGGACAAGGAGGACATTGGGCAGTAGAGTGCCAAAACCCAATGTTGGATTATTGTTGGATTTGTGGGCGGATAGGGCCAAGAACAGCAACGTGTTGTAAGTCGGGAAACGACCAGCGGCGTCCGCAACCGAGGGACGAACGGAGGCCGCCAAGGACGATCCCTCGCCATTAATCGGAAACATGCAAGGGGAGGAGACGCAACTGACAGCCACCGCGAGGATCGGAGATTGTCAGTACAAGGCAACGATCGATGCAGGGGCTACAAGCAGCTTTGTAAGTGAAGAGCTAGCTTGCAGACTCAGTAAAGGATGCCGGAGAAGTACCACAAACAGGCGGATACGATTAGCAGACGGTCGCAACAGCATGGTAGCAGAACAAATCGAAGCCACAATTTGGTTGGGATACCGCAACCTAAAACTAAACCTTATGGTGTTGCCAGGCATTATCGATGATTTAGTGCTGGGCTGGGATTTTCTGACTGGCATGGGCATTGTGATAAAGTGCGCAGGGATGGTGGTCACCAGAAAGCTGCAACAATCAAAATTTTCCCAATCATACCCAATCATTGACTCGGATTTCTTGCGACTCCAAACTTTGTATGAACAAAATTCCATCGCAACCAATCGACCGTGCTCGAAGCGAACATTCAGTTCCAATCACTCTGGTTTGTTTTGTCAATGATTGGTTTTGATCGAACGCGTTGTATGAGCAGCAAAGAATATTTTGGGAATTCGGTTTTGTTCAGGTCGAACACAGTCAAACCGTTCGGTCGTGATCGAGCGGTTCGATTCGACCCGAGCTACTCGTTTCGTTAACGTCCGAAGTTCGGTGTCCGAACTTATTTCATCATTCTGCATCGTTGTGCACGTGGCACGTGCTAAAATTTGCTGTTTTGTTTTGATAATTGCATATAATTATGGAGGGCGAATCGGCGGAGAGTGTTGCTGGCAACATAGAGAGTGGCGTCTACACATTATCTGGCCAGCGCAAAGGAAGAAGTTTCATATGGAACATACTTGCCGAAATATTGAAACCGGACAGCACCACGTTAAAAGATTTTCTTTTTTGTCGCACTTGTAAGAAAGTTTTAAAGTTCAGCGCCAGCCAAACATCAAATTTAAATAGACACAGCTGCTGCAAACACATTAAGCAAAGTTTAAAAAAGGTTACACCGCTGGACAAAACGGAGGCCATAGAAAAATGCGCGAACTGGATCACGGAGGACTGTCGGCCATTTTCAGCAGTGAGCGGTTCCGGATTTATTAAACTGGTAAAGTTTTTTGTTAAGATCGGCGCGACTTATGGCGAGCACGTCGATGTGGAAGACTTGCTGCCGGATCCCACTACCATATCACGCAAAGTCTCAAAATGCGCCAATGAGAAGAAGGAGGAGTTGAAGGAAGAAATTTCTAGAATTGTGAGCAGTGGTGGCGCCTCAGCAACAGTTGACATGTGGACAGACAACTATGTAAAGCGCAACTTTTTGGGACTTACATTCCACTACCAAAAGGACTATAAGTTCTATGACCTCGTTTTGGGTATGAAATCTATGGACTTCGAAAGATCAACGGGCGGCAACATTTTAAAAAAAGTAAAAAGTTTGTTTAACGAATTCGATATTTCGAATAGAAAACAATACAAGATTAAACTGTAGCAGCCATTTGTTTAACAATGTGTTGGACAAGTCGTTTACTGCCACTACAGAGCTCGCAGAAGTGTTGGAGTCATGTAAAAAATTAGTGAAATATTTTAAAAAATCGAATTTGCAGCACCTCCTGACCACTTCTCTAAAAAGCCAATGTCCAACACGATGGAACTCGCACTATATTATGCTTAAGTCCATAATTGACAATTGGGGAGAAATTAATACAATTTTAACGCAGAATGAGCAAAGTCTGCGAATGTTACATATTAATCTATCTGTTGTACAAGCGGTTGTGGAAATGTGTGAAAACTTTGAAATTGTTTTTAAAAAATTGCAGCTTTGTAGTTCACCTTCGCTGTGCTATGTATTACACCCAACTCTTTTTTTACACGGTAGATACGTTCCTCAGAAATCCGTGTAAAAAAAAACCGTGTAAAAAAAGAGGCGTTTCCTATAGTAAAACGGGGGATACGTTCCATGTGATTTGAAAACCGTGTAAGATGAAATAAAGAACTATATTTACTTCGAAAAACCGTGTAAAAAAAGTTGAAAGCTATAAAATTTCATACAAATTGTATGTTCATATGGCATTTTAATGAGTATTTAAACTTAAAATACATAATTCATATTGGAATCTGTTAATCCAGAATTTAAGAACAGAAAAATTAGAATGGAAATAAAGAAAAATATTTACATAGCTACATAATTATTCGTTGCTACTTGATAACAAGAGCAATTGTTTGCGACGATCTGGACTAAAGGCGGTATCACCACTGGAGATATTCATCAAATCCAATGGTGAGTGTCTTCCGGTAATAGAGTTTTGAACTGTCGGACTACTTTCCGAAAGGTCTTGCGCCGTCGACTTTTTATATTAAGAAATCTTTTATAGAACTTATGTGAAAAATATGTGTCAGACAGAGAAAAAACATTTTCCAATCTCACGCTGACATTGTAAACGCGCCTTAAGAAATTTCAAATAAGGGGATTTCCCCAGTTATTACTATGTATGTTCATTTCAGCAATTTTGCCAAGTGTTGTAAAAACAAATATAATTACAAAACCGTACTAGATAAAAAAAAAAAAATATATGAAAAAAATTTTCAACCGTGTAACTTCAAATCCGTGTAAAAAAAAACCGTGTAAAAAAAGAGTTGGGTGTACCATCAATTGTTACGATGAAAAATGTATGTCAGCCGAACACTGATGAAATACCAGTTATTTCATTTTTGAAAGAAAATATTATTAAAAATATTGATGAAATATGGGTCCCCAACTTAAGTATATGGCATAAAGTAGCATATTTCTTATATCCCCCTGCCTTAAATATGCAGACAAATGATTTGGCAGATATAAAATTATTTTGCATTGATCGCATATTGACGGAAAGTCAATTTTCATGTCCAACAACACCATTATCGGATTCATCGACAACACATTTTTCTTTTGATTCAGCCAGTGGCATAGCAGCTAGTTCCCAAGTTTTACCTTCAAGTAAAAGTAACGACACTTTCTTTTTCCATCATTTAATGAAACGGAATGTTCAACATATATCTGAGACGCCACAAGAAGAAATGGAACGATATTGTAATGAAAAGGTTGCGATGGATGAACTTTTTAATTTAATTGACGGGTGGCAAAATAATGAAAAGAAATATCCATTTTTAACAAAAATAGCGTTTCAAATCCATTCAATTCCCGCCAGCAGCGCAGCCGCTGAGCGATCGTTTTCGCTGGCTGGAAACGTTATAACTGAAAAACGAAATAGACTCGGACCAGGTTCAGTCGATAGTTTGCAGTTCTTAAATTCTTTTATAAAAGTTTTAGTAATTAAGAATGATTAATTTTAAGCGTTATAGAATAAGAAACCCGTGAAAACATTTTGCAAGATCTCTATGAAAGACTTATAAGTTAAAATTGATGTGTTCCTAAAAACTTAAATCATTGCCTTACGGTTATTTATTCTAAGCATTTATTTAATATTAAGCGTTATAGAATAAGAAACTGAAACTGAAACTGAAATTTTCCTTAACATTTGTTTTTAATTTAATTTTTATTTTGTTTTTATGTTGATATTTCTTATTTCAATAATTAAAGAGTTTTCTTAAAAATACTGCGTTTAATCTGTTTTGATATCTTTCCAGTTTGGGAGCAGTGCCGATTTAAAATTTTACTTTAATTTTTCAAGAAGCAATCTGATTGCTTCACTCACAATCAAATCAATCGCAACATGATCGAAGTCTGAGATATAATGCTTCGCTCGGATGTATCGGTCTTTTTCTGTTTAATCATTTTCGATCATCATACAAGGACCAACAAATCAGTTTAAATCAGTAAAGGCCTGTTTACCCAAAAATTTAATTTAACATAACTTAGTTTAACAGTCAGCTGACTCAATCAAACCTATGCGAACTCTATGTAAGCGTTTACCCAAAATTTAATTTAACATAACTTAATTTAGTTTAGTTCCGAACCTGCAGGTTGCAGATTCTTAAATATTTTCGGTGTTGGTAAGCATGAAAATACAAAACAGCTGATCAAAAAGTGTTGTGCAAAACGTTTACATATTCAAATATTCAAATGAACGAGCATAAACTAATTATTTTAGTTGAAAATCATGTTTGTTGTGTGATAAAAAGTCAAAATACTTCAAAAATATAATTAAAAAGAAAAGTTCGGGCTTATATACTGCTATTAGCTCAAGTAAAAATGTGTTTGAATAACAATTCAAAATGTAACGGCGGGCTTACAACACTGTAAACATCATTTTAAACGCTTTACACACTGTTTCCTTATGTTAAATTAAATTTTGGGTAAACGCATACATTTTCTTAAATTAAATTAAATTAAATTAAATTAAATTAAATTAAATTTTGGGTAAACAGGCCTTAAGCAGAGCAGAGCCGAACTGAACGAATTCTTTCGTATTGTGGACCAAACTTGATCGAACATGGCGCAGCGAAGCGCTGCACAGTGTGACGGATTGCTAAGCTAGCGTCACTTAATTCTGTAACTTTGGTAAAAATAGACGTAGAGCCTTCAAATTTGAAATGAATATTATTTGAGAGATAGCCAACACGTCCGTATCATATGGTACTGTTTGGACTTATACAGGGTGCAGTACAGGGTGCTAAAGACACATAACTCTCTTAATAACGCGAGTTTCATGGCCATATCTTTGGTAAAAATGGACGTAGAGCCTTCAAATTTGAAATGGATATTATTTAAGAGGTACCAATAACTTTTGCGCCATATGGTATTTTTGTTGTTTTATACAGGGTGCAGTACTAGGTGCTAAAGTGTCATAACTCTAAAAAAAAAGCTCAATTTATGGGCATACTTTGATAAAAATTGACAGAGAGGCTTTTATTTTGAAAAACGTATTATTCGGGAGGTTGCCAATCATGTCTGTAGCATATGGTACTGTTTTAACTAATACAGGGTGCAGTAAAGGGGACTAAAGCCTCATAACTTTAAAAAACGCAGTTTTTTGGGAATATCTCTACGTGTTCAATTAAATTCAAAGCTCTAAATAGATCTCTTTTTTCGAAATTAGTTACATGTGCTCCACAGTTTTTACCTCTATTTTACTCAATACAGAGGCAAATAATAATATAAATCACAATTTAGCATTCATTTAGTGCATATTAACGAATATATAACAATAAAGAGTCGATGGCCTTGGTAGCTAGCACTCCCCCCCTCTAGTTATTATATTATCTTTTGTATAATAATTAAGAATGTAATAATAATAATAATAAAATATAACAATAAAATCATTGGTATATAAAAAACCAAATCGATAATTTTTGCGCCATTTCACATATGTTAGCCGAGTTCGAAAAACAATCAGCTGATTGTTCGAATTGCATTTATGTTCACAATTCAGCTGACATTGTAAACGCGCGGGTAAACATGAATTAACTTAAAAAAATATACAAATATACAGCAGCAGCAGCAAGAACTGCCTGCATCATCATATTATTATATGATAAAACAATAGCTTGTTTGTTTTCCATGATTTATAATAAATTTTAATACACTTCTGTACAATTCGAACATACTTTCACGCTGACTTTGTAAACTACCAGTGTACGTCTCAGATTGTTAAAAGCTTTAATCCAATCTCACGCTGACATTGTAAGCCGGCCTTAATGCATACCCACAACCTAACTGTAAATTATCATTGCCTGCGAGCAATTCTATTAATTTACTTTGTATGCATATTCGTCTACCGTACAGTAGCGCGCATTTGACTTAAGAATGTCAGTCACAAATTACACACCACATGAAGCGGTCGTTAATAAACAATATATATAACGAATTCAGCTGACAATCAAAAGCAATATTTAAAATAATAATAATAATAATAATTGCGATGCAGCATAAACTGAATATTCTAATATTTTGGAGGTGTATGTCGTTTTTCGACCTATGTTATATGGGTGCCGCAAAATGCAGCAAGATTTTATTTTAAATTCTGTTAGTCAATAGGTAACTTAAGACCCCCAATAGCATGATCCGCCAGTATTTTGCAGTATAAGGTATGTTCTGCTCTGCGCAAAAGTGAATATTGCTTTTTTTCCTGCTTTTAACCTTGCCATGTCTCAGGCCAAAAAACTATGTGAAGTATTCATTTTTTGGAAAATGTTTGTTAGAAACAATTTTTCTACTCAGCTGTAGCTTTCATTTAAAAACAAGCGGATATCTTTTCTGGGTGACTCACAATCCGAATTTAAAAAGGGCAATTTTAAGACATTTTTTTTGAGATTTTTAGTTGTTTTTTTGGTTCATGTTTGAAGTACCGTTACTCGCGCATGCTATGAGATATTTTCGATCTAATTAAAGCTTAGAGATGCTTAAAGTATTCCCTTTAATATTGCATTTATAGTTATTAAAAAAAATACATTTGAAAATTTATGTTTTAGTGACGCTAGCTTAGCGATTCGTCACACTGTGCGCTGTGTTGACGTTTGATTGGTTTGAGCAAGTTCGATCGGACCGGATTAATCATACTCAATGCAGTTCTCTGGTGGTCACCATTCCAGCACGGCGGGATAAGGCGGACAACCTGGAGGAGAGACTGACGGTGGCAGTTGTCCAGGCCGCTACAGAGCCACAAACAATGACAGTCAGTCAGAGATCAGAAAACCTCGACAAAAACCAGCACGAAGACGCGGAAATAGCCGAATTTCTACAACGGGAAATCGAGGCGTTTGCCGTGATGAGCGATGACAGGCCGATAAAACAAAGATACTTCCCCAAAAACCCGAAAATGCAAGCTGAAATCAACCAACAGGTAGATGAGCTATTGGCAAAGGGTTGTATCGAGCCTTCGAACAGCCCACACAGCGCACCGATCGTCATGGTAAAAAAGAAGACAGGCAAATGGCGTTTGTGTCGACTTTCGCCAGCTGAACAGCAGATCTGTGAAAGATGCCTACCCGATACCAAGGGTGAACCACATCTTGGATCAGTTGAGAGAAGCGCACTTCATCACCAGCTTGGACTTGAAGGATGGGTATTGGCAAATTCCAATGGCAAAAGAGAGCAGGCCCCTCACGGCATTCACAGTGCCCGGAAAGGGCTTATACCAGTGGAAGGTAATGCCGTTCGGATTACATTCGGCTCCGGCAACGTTTCAGAGGGCGCTGGATCGCGTCATAGGTCCAGATATGATGCCACACGCGTTTGCATATTTAGACGACATTATAGTCATCGGACGGACAAGGGAAGAACACATGCAGAATCTGCGTGAGGTGTTCAGGCGGTTACGAGCAGCAAACCTACGGATAAACGTGGACAAGTGCGACTTTTTCAAAAAGGAGCTAAAATACCTGGGTCACCGGGTGACAGACAGAGGTATATGCACCGATTCAGAAAAGGTGGCTGCGATCGCAGAACTAAAACCGCCAGAGAACGTGAAAGAGTTGAGGCAGTATCTAGGAGTATCATCGTGGTATCGACGCTTCGTACCAGACTTCGCAACAAGCTGGGCTAGCTCTCGCGGTTGTGAGGGTACGTGCCAACAAATTTGTATTTGTGGCACTGCGACAAATAATAACGCTTAGTGTTTTCGAATTATAATACTTTCAATTTGCACTGTTCTTTGGGTTGATTGTACTGGTGTGTCTTAATCTAGTTCAGCCCGCACTGCTCTAGGATCCACACTACGTATTCTTGTCTTTGGACTGCTGGTGATATGCTAGCCTGCCAACCACGGTCGAAGCTATTGCTACCACGCGATCGTACCGCTCACACACTAACGGTTCTTTGCCCTGTGGTTAGACACGTCTCTATACGCTGACATTCTTTGTCAGAGCGAGACGGCATCTGAATTCGCCGTGTTATCAGGACCGGTCTCGGGTTCGTTCTGTGGATTCTCCTCCTTCCGTGATCATATATACATATAGCCAGCATTTAGTCAATTTATTCTATATATATATAAATGTTCTGGTATATCTGCTTATCTATATGTTTGTATTTATATATATCTACTAGCTAACTCAGCCACGCGTTGCAGCGGCGGACCCGACAGACTTCTTCCTGTCAAAAAGATTTGTAATGTTGAATTGTTTTGATTCTACTTATTTTATAGCCGGGGCAAAAAATTTTACTACTATAACCCTTTAGTACAATGAAATTATTTACGAACAAAGACGAAAATGTTGAATTTTGAATGTAGTTTCAAAATTACGTCCATCGGATGTACGATCACACATTTTTAGTTGCCCCAAATGACGTCATTTGGAAGCAAGAATTAAATTTGCGTATCTTACGCAAAAATAATTTGGAATCATCTGAATTGCCAGTAAGAAGGGATAATAAAGGCTCCGGCGCACAGCACAACTTTTCCTGATGCGCAGCAGATGCCGGCTGCTTCATTCCGAAATTTCAATGCCTGACAATATTGACATACTTTATCCATTCCACCGATAGCAATTTTTGAATGCGCTGAGTAGTTAATATCTGGTGCATATTCTTGATTTGCTTTCGCCATTTTTCTCGTCAGTACCATTGGAGTTGATGTTTGAATTACTGTGTTGTCGCATGGCGAGTCAAATCCATCCAGCAATGTTTTGTCGTCCACAGGTGTCTCTTGTAGTTGGTTTTTCCCTTTGCGTCGTGGCGCCATTATCGCTGTCTACGATCCTCTTCTAAATGTTCTCAAATGTGTGCGTGTACAAAATGTCGTTGCTGTGTGTGCGCAGTTCGTATACACACACTCACAAACGTATATAGTGTATATGCTAAGTCAGTTTTGCATACACATACACTCACACCGAACGCCTGATGCAATAGCGTCGTTTTGTTCGTCACTTTCCGAAATGTTGGTTTTTGTAACTTGATGAACCACGTTGTCTACGTGCCAGCCAAGTTGCTCATAGGACCATGTTGTCCACATGCCAGTTAAAGTACTCGAAGGACCATGTTGTCCACATGCCAGTTAAAGTGCTCGAAGGACCATGTTGTTTCTTGTTACCTGTATATTGAAACACAAACATAAGTGATCCGGCTCGAAGGACCATGTTGTTTCTTGTTACCTGTATATTGGAACACAAATATAAGTGATCCGGCTCGAACGACCGATTTTTGCCTTTTATCGTTCGGAAGCCTTTTATAGATGTTCAAATAATATATTTATTCTTTTATTTTGTTGTCCAAACTTCAAGATATATGTTTTTAATTCTTTACTGTACCAACATTTAGGTTTATTTTGCATTAATAATTGTTTTATTCTTATGATGGTAATTATTTTTAAAGATTATTATATTACTGCGCAAGCGTATGTCTTGTCACTACTAATTGGAGATCATACTTTTTTAACAATAGTATCGATCTTTTCGCTTAAACATATTCAATATATCGAGTACAAAAAACAAAATATTCTTGTAAATATCGATTAAACTCATAAAAAACATTCATATAAAAATCGATTACAACATACATTTCTTGTTCTTAAACTTTAACATTGTTCAACAACAATGCAAGTGCAAATATTGGTTAATGCACGCATACATTGTTGTATCTGTAGCAAGCTAAATGAAAGCAATAAACATGTTCACCAAATATAGACAGTGCAAAAACAAACACACTAACAAATAAGATCTTAAGAAATGTAATCTATATATATAAAATAGTTTGTCCTGACTGACTGACTGACTGACTGATTGTTGAGAGGCCCACAGCATAAACGATAAGAGCTAGAAGGCTGAAGTTTTCACAAAATATTCCATACTCGGTGAAAGTGAGCACTAAGAAAGGATTTTTAATTTGGACCACTCCTTCAAGTACCTCCTGAACATTTAGCTGAAGCTGAAATTTTCACAAAATATTCCATTCTCGGTAAAAGTGAGCACTAAGAAAGGATTTTTATTTTGGACCACTCCTTCGAGTACCTCCCAAACAAATTAATTTATTGCATTGATCACTTAACCTCATTCCACCACTCTAGCGCCTCATTGTCGCACAAGCTGTGAGTTTCAACGCCGCCGAGTGTACAAAAACAAAACACAGAACCCATTCCACTACTGCCGTCTGCGCACAAGCTATTGCGGCCGAATTTACAAAAACAAAACACATGACCCATTCCACTTCTGCCGTCTGTACAAGCGATTGCCAGCGAGTTTACAAAAACAAAACACATGCGCTGTGTATGTGTCTCCGTTATACTCTTTTCTTCTTTGTGCCTTTGAAAGTTGATTTTCGAGTCAAGTAGCGTTTGTTGTTGTTGTAAGTGTTGTTGTTGGGCTCGCAATGCTTCTTTTTGTTTGTGTCATAGATTTAAAGCAAATCAATTAAAACATAATTTGGTTTTGTACACCAGAATATGTTACGGGGGTGGTTTTACCTGCATACTTGCTAATTATCAAACAAAACTTAACACACAAATACCTATTGCCATTGTTGTTTTGATATAATTTTCAAACTGACATTTGTAACTTTTATTGGTGTTGCAAATGCACATATGTACATACATACATACAAACATACACATGTGTGTACCTACATTTAACATTGTTTTGTACATACATATATTTAAAAAAATTCAAGTGAAAGTATATGTATATACCGTGCAAAAACAAACACAGAAACTTAAAAAAGGTAATCTATATATATAAAATAGTTTGTCCTAACTGACTGACTGACTGACTGATTGTTGAGAGGCCCACAGCCTAAACGATAAGAGCTAGAAGGCTGAAATTTTCACATAATATTTCATGCAGCTTGAAAGTGAGCACTAAGAAAGGATTTTTAATTTGGATTAAATTTTGAACAACTCAATTAATTGCATTAATCACTTTACCTCATTCCACCACTCTGGCGCCTCATTGTCGCACAAGCTGTGAGTTTCAACGCCGCCGAGGTTTCAAACAAAAAACAAGTAAGAACGTTGCAGTCGGACGCAACCGACTGCGATATACTTTGATACCAGTTCACATAGCTGTGTTAAGGATTCTGAGTGCAAATAGTAATATATGAGGGTTTTGGGTATAAAATTGGAGACTCTAGCTCAAAAACTGACAAAGATATAGAGGTGGGCGGTATAAGTGGGCGTGGCATCCAAAACATTGATGCAGATCTGTTACGGATGCCACTAACAATGCTCATACCAAATTTGAAGAGCCTAGCTCAAAAACTGAGAGAGATATAGCGGTGGGCGGAATAAGTGGGCGTGGTATCCAAAACATTGATGTACACCTGCTACGGATGTCACTACCAATGTTCATACCAAATTTGGTGACTCTAGCTTAAAAACTGGCGAAGATACATGCCTTCCGGTTTTTTTTAGGGCGATGGGGCATATCCCGTTGTTTGGGGGCGTGGCATCCAATGTTTTGATGCATAACTTTGTCAGATGTCAGTATCTACCTTCATGTCAATTTTCGTGGCTATAGCTTGAAAACTGTAGAAGATACAGGCATTTTTGTTTATAATTGGAGGGGGGCTGGGGGCGAAATAGGTGGGCGTGGCATCCAAACTTTTAATGCAGTTTTTTGAGGAATGTTACCAGCTATCTTGCCATCAAATTTGGTGACTCTAGCTACTAAAATGTGGGATATATTTGTGTTTTATCGATTTGCACATCGAGGTGTATCGACTTGTTATCGATTTTTCGGGCCCCCTGAGGTCGTAGAGCCCTAAATTTAACACTTTGTCTGACGAAGACATGTACCAAGATATTTGCAAAGTTGCAAGGCTCTAGCTTTAAGGGTGTCGAAAAAAGTTGCGTTCATACGGACAGACGGACGGACAGACGGACGGACGGACAGACGGACAGACACCATGACGGACATTGCACAAACCCAATATACTATGATACCTTTGGTATCAAAGTATAAAAATAAAAAAATGACCCAATCTACTTTTGCCGTCTGTAGATGTGTCTCTCTCCGTTATTCTCTTTTCTTCTTTGTGCCTTTGACAATTGTTTTTCGAATTAAGTAGCATTTGTTGTTGTTGTTGTTAGTAAGTGTTGTTGTTGCTTCTTTTTGTTGGTATCATTGATTTAAAACAAATCAATTGAACATAATTTGTTTTTGTACACCAGAATATGTTACGCGATTGGTTTTACTTACATACTTGCTAATTATCAAACAAAACTTAACACACAAATACCTATTGCCATTGTTGTTTTGATATTATTTTCAAACTGACATTTGTAACTTTAGTTGGTGTTGCAAATGCACATATGTACATACATACATACAAACATTCACATGTGTGTACCTACATTTTACATTGTTTTGTTAATACATATATTTAAAAAAATCAAGTGCAAATACCGTGCAAATCAAACACAGTGTTAGTGTAGAAAATTAAGAAATGTATTTTACATTTACATATATACGTAATAATGCATAAACCTGGCATAGATATGTACATATGTATATTCATGTAATTTGTATTTGTTTTTTTTTATATCGAGCACTTAGTGCGTAAATAATTAGTCTTGAACATCTTTGTATTGTGGTAGATTTTTTAACTTGCTGCTTATCTAAATTAGACAAAACGTAACACATAAACATTATTGATATACAATTTTGAACAAGCAAAGCAAAACATATAAGTTTGTATGCATTTGCATCATGCTCTTTGCATAACGTTCTTGATTCCAAACCCAAAGAGCGTTTAAGACTTAACAGAGCGCGCGCGTCTCTTTTATAACCGGCATTAGATATTAAATATTTTGCGTTCACTCTCTTTTTTATGCGCGCGCTTTGCATGAGTTTAATAACCCTAATTAGCCGAAATCTGTAACAACAAAGGCGCATGATCAGAGCGAGATTTGAAAATAATTTGTTATCCAGCATCGAGAATGAAGAGCGATGCGCGCGTTTTAAGTTCAAGTTTTAAGCCGCCTCTTTGGTTTTGGGACCAAGAGCGCGACTCACACGTATGACGCAGACATGCGTAGATTCGCTCTATTCTATGAATGTATTTATTCATGATGCAGGTGTTCCTATGCCGACTGTCACCATAACACGAGAATGAGGGAGTCGGAAAGCAAGTAAGAAGGCTTTAGTTGTGTAATCCCGACTAAAAGATACCTTGAATTTTATTGACTTGCAGAAGTCCAGTTTTTCTTGACTAAACTTTAATATTAAATATCTTTGGATTTAGATATAGAAAAATTTTGTCCTTTTCGACCAAATTTTCACAGTATTTATTAAGTCAGTCATAGTTTAAATTTTCATATTTTCAAAATTCCCTTTTCTTTCGTTATCGACTACATCTGTATATCCGCTCAGAATAGTTATCGATAGTTTGAAATAAACTTGATTTGCCTATGGCTTAGAAGAAGCTATGTTCTTAATATGAAGTCTTTAGCTCTTATAGTCTTTGAAATCGACGCGTGCATACATAGGTTAGACAGACAGAAGGACAGGCAGAGGGACATGGCGATGCTTCTTTCTCTCTGTTACATACTTTTGCACAAAACAAATATACCCTTTTTTACCCAGTTCATGGGATCAGGGTATAAAAATATCAGTAAATGCAAAAAATTTGTTCTTGCTGTTTTTGTCTATCGCTTTCGGCTTATGCACATACGAAATTGGTTTCCTATGATTGAAAGCAATTGCAACAACAAACAAGAAAGAAGGCTCCAGCCGAGAAATCCCGACTAGGACATACCCTTAACCCGATACTTAACGCTTACAGTTATTTATGTGTATTAACTCAGTGACCAATATAACCAAACTTCATACTGAGATATCTCCGATGTTTTTGAACCGATTTAGATCAATTTTTTTAAATGTTTATTATTTTATTTGTAGATTCAAGCCCCATTTTCACAATTTTGAAATTAAAGATTTTTTTGTAAGTCTCAAATTCTTATAGTCTCTAAGATCTACGCGTTCATACAGACAGACCGACCGACAGACGGACAGACGGTCAGACAGACATGGCAAGATCGACTCAGCTGTTAATGCTGATCAAGAATATATATACTTTATGGGGTCGGAGATGCTTCCTTCTGTCTGATACATACATTTGGACAAAACCATTATACCCTTATTTACCCATTTTATGGGTTAAGGGTATAAAAATGACTGAGAGCAATGCGACTGGCTTAAGAGAGATCAATTTACAGAAATAACTGTAACCCTTTCAGCTCTCAGAGAATTCTTAAATTTTTACTTCAGTGTGCCATTTTTGTATTAGCTTATTTCATTTATAATTTAAAACCGAACATGAGCGGATATTGGGCACCAGTGGCACCTCAGCAATATTATTTGCCGGCGCAACAGCAGCAGCAGCAGTTCCAGCTACAGCAGCAGTTCCAGCCACAGCAGCAGTTCCAGCTACTGCAGCAGCAGCTGTTCCAGCCACTGCAGCAGCAGCAATTTCAGCCACAGCTGCTGCATTTTCAGCCGGAGCAGCAACAGCTGTTTCAGCAGCAGCCATTGGTACAGCCACTGCAGCGTCAACATCAGCTCCAACGACAGCAGCAGCAGCAGCCACAGCAGCAGCAGCGGCAACAGCATCAGTTAAGGCAAGTTAAAAAACCTTTGAAGCTGCGGCAGCAACAGAACCTTAAATCGCTGCATCAGAAAATTTTTAATTTAAACAAAAAATTAAATTTAATAATTAAAAAGCAAAAGCAAATAGTAGTGCAAAACAAAAAAGCAATTGAAGCAATGAATTTGGAGATAAAAAAACAATGCAAGGAGGAGTTGCAAAAGTTGCAAAATGAGATGAATGTTTTAAAAATAGGTTGAGAACAATTCAACTCATGTTGCAGCTTCTGCAACTCCTCCTTGCATTCTTTTTTAACCCCAACTTCATTGCTTTAAATGCGTTTCTGTTTTGCACTGCTATTTGTTTAAATGCTTTCTTATACAGCGATTTATGTTTTGTTGCTACCGCAGCTTCAAAGGTTTTTTTGGATATATTTATATTTTTATTTTAAAAACTGTATTTTTTTAAATATAATTTAATCTGTAATCAATTTTCAACAAACACTAAGAAATTGAATCTTAAGAAATGTAATCTATTAGTACATAAATACACATGCTGGGAGTTTGACCGCGAGCGAATTTACAATAACAAAATACATGAGCTTTTTTCTTTTCTTCATTGTGCATTTGATAATTGTTTTTCGAATCAAGTTGCGTTTGTTGTTGTTAGTAAGTGTTGTTGTTGGGTTCGCAATGCTTCTTTTTGTTGGTATCATTGATTTAAAACAAATCAATTAAAACATAATTTGTTTTTGTACACCAGAATATGTTACGCGATTGGTTTATCTTACATACTTGCTAATTATCAAACAAAACTTAACACACAAATACCTATTGCCATTGTTGTTTTGATATTATTTTCAAACTGACATTTGTAACTTTAGTTGGTGTTGCAAATGCACATATGTACATACATACACATGTATGTACGTGCATTTATCATTATTTAGTACCTGCATACATATGTATTAACAAAAATGCAAGTGCATATATTCGTTAATGCACGCATACATTGTTGTATCTGTAGCAAGCTAATCTATATATATAAAATAGTTTGTCCTGACTGACTGATTGTTGAGAGGCCCACAGCCTGAACGATAAGAGCTAGAAGGCCGAAATTTTCACCAAATATTCCATTCAAGTAGAAAGTGAGCACTAAGAAAGGATTTTTAACTTGGACCACTCCTTCGAGTACTTCCCATACAAATCAAGGTCCTGCGTTTATCATTTTACCTCATTCCACCACTCTGGCGCATCATTGTCGCACAAGCTGTGAGTTTCAACGTTTTGTTTTTTTGTTATTTGCGCGAAAATAATTAATCTTGAACATCTTTGTATAGTGGTTGATTTGCTTACTTGCTGCTTATGTAACTCAGACGTAACGTCGTACCACACAAACATTGTTGATACACAATTTCGAACAATTAAGCAAAGCACATATGTATGTTTGTATGTATTTGTAACGTATGGGGGTTTTGGGTATAAAAAGGCGGGCAGAAGGGGTAGGCGTGACATTCAAATTTGTGATGCATATCTGTGGCGGATGGCACCTTCTATCTCCTAATCAAGTTTGGAGAGTCTAGCGCAAAAACTGAGAAAGATATTTTGGTGGGCGGTATAAGTGGGCGTGGCATTCAATATTGCACATTTGTTACGGATGTCACTAACAATGTTTCCAAGTTTGGTGACTCTAGCGCAAAATCTGGGAAAGATATAGAAATTTCAGATTTTACGAGTTGGGTGGAAAAGGTGGGCGTGGTGTATAAAACTTTGATGTAGATCGGTTACGGATGTCGCTAACAATGTTCATACCCAATTTGAAGAGCCTAGCTCGAAAACTGAGAGAGATATAGCGGTGGGCGGTATAAGTTGGCGTGGCATCCAAAATTTGTATGCACACCAGTTACGGATGTCACTACCAATATTCATACCGAATTTGGTGACTCTAGCTTAAAAACTGGCGAAGATACATGCCTTCCGGTTTTAGGGCGGTGGGGCATGTCCCGTTGTTTGGGAGCGTGGAATCCAAAGTTTTCATGCATATCTGTGTCAAATGTCAGCATCCACCTTCATGTCAATTTTGGTGGCTTTAGCTTCAAAACTGTAGAAGATACAGGCATTTTTGTTTATAATTGGAGAGGGACTGGGGGCGGAATAGGTGGCCGTGGCATCCGTGGCTGGGGGCGGAAGAGGTGGGCGTGGCATCCAAACTTTCGATGCAGTTTTTGAGGAATGTCATCGGCTATCTTGCCCACAAATTTGGTGACTCTAGCTGCTAAAATGATATATATATATATATATATATATATATGTGTGTTTCATCGATTTGAATATCGAGGTGTGTCGATTTGTTATCGATTTCCCAGGCCCCTGAGGTCGTAGAGCCAAATTTAACACTTTTTCTGACGAAGGTATGTACCAAGATATTTGCAAAGTTGCAAGGCTCTAGCTTTAAGGGTGTTGAAAAAAGTTGCGTTCAAACGGACGGACGGGCGGACGGACGGACAGACACCTTGACGGACATTGCATAAACCCAATATAATATGATACATTTGGTATCAAAGTATAATGACGCGTCTGATTCTCAACCTCAATGGTGGCGTGAAAAAGAGAATATTTAATACTTTGCTAATATGTTGTTAAACATTAACTAATTTATTTTATATATATTAAAATTATGAAAAACTATTGGCGCAGCGAAGCAATCGGGTCACTTACTAGTCTACATCTATATATATAAAATAGTTTGTCCTGACTGACTGACTGACTGATTGTTGAGAGGCCCACACAGTGTTGCCAACTTTTTGTTGAAAAAAAAGCTGATTTTGACGGGACGGATGATGAAAAAAAGATTAAAAATTTAAAGAAAAAAGCCAGAAAAAAGCGGAATTTTCAAGAACTATTAAGTGTTTGTTTTAAATAATGTATTTTTAATGCAACCGTTATTTTTATGTTTATATAATTAAAATTTTAAAGTATGTCGTCTACTTCAACGCTTTCCTCCAGAGATTCGTTGCTTTAAGCTGATACCGTTCCTATCATCCGAAGGAAATTTATTGGAACATCGTAGGTATAGCAGCACTTTTCATTTCTGCGCAGGCCATATCTGGATATTTTGTAGTTAAATTTAATTAGTAATCTAATGTAATTATTTTTACTATAAAACAAGAAAGTCAGTTACCTTATATGCAGAATGCTGTTAAGCGTGCTCAGATGTAAGTTGTTCCTGAGCTTCGACTTGACAATGTTGACCTGGCTAAATATCCTTTCTACCTCGGCGTTGGACCAGGGTAATGATAAAATATCAATTGCTACCGCTGATAGCTCTGCAAATATTTTGTTGCCTCCAGAGTCCTCGTATGCATATGCTTCTATCCAACATTTTGGCGTGTCGCTGGTGTTCTGCCATTTCACCAAATGAATATTTTTATATTGGCTTTCAATTTCACCAATATTTGTATAGTTGAGGCCCTCCAACAGATTAACAATATTATTTTTTTTATTTGCCCGTTAAACATTGTCGACTGAAAAAATATCGACCTGCTTCAGGACGTTATAATTATCTGGAAGCCTAATAATTAGAAGAAAATTACAAAGTTGTTAATACGGTATCCAACTTATATTATTTACCTCTGTTTCAGTTGCTTAATGAGTTGAACCAAAAACTTTGAGCAGCAGTCCCGAATGTCTTTTTCAGAATTTGTGTCCAACTTCGCCAACTTAATACATTTTTCAAATTCATAGCCTTTGTAAATTTCTAGATCGACATATTTTTCTATGTCGTCTGTTGTGAAAACATCTACATCTGGCTCAGCAGGAATGATGCCTTTTTTTAAAGAATTAATGGCAAATGTCAAATCCTTTAAAAGTTCTGTGGCATTTGTGTTGTTGCTTTGAAAAGCTTTGTTAACTTTTTGGAGGTCGGACAAGATAGGTTTAAGAAAAAGCAAGTATAAGTAATTGACTTGACTTTTATACATTTGGTATAAGAGCTCAGCCTTATGGCATTTCTCTTTATTTGCCGCTAAAGAAAAATGCAATTTTAATTCTTCCCATTGATCAAGTATGCGCGACACTGCCAACTCGATCGACAGCCATCTTGTGTCACACACTTTTGGGATCTTCAGTGGAGCCTAAGGAAATGAAATTTCAAAATAAGTTTTAATCGATACATCACAATAAATTATAATACATAAAGGGACGTTCACCTTGCAATCACCAACATTTTTAGAGCCACAAAAACGTAAATACATGTTAGAACAAGAATCTAGACAAATACAAAATACAACAATCACAATAAAAACAAAATAACGTGGGGAAATTGCCCCATATACCTCGTCGTTATTTATACATTGATAAATTCTTTTGTACTCGATTTGTCGGGTGGAACTCTTAGAAAACCAGCTGTAGGTTTCGTGTACCAAAAACTCCAAGCTTCCTGGCATATGTTCTTTGCATACATGACTAATAGCTAATTGTATGGAATGACAGACACATTTTATTAAAATTAATGCAGGTGCCTCCTTTTTTAATTCGGTATAAACACTTTTATTTGTGCCAACCATGACGATAGCGTTGTCTGTACCGATGCCTATTAGCTTCCTAATGTCCAGTTTTCTTGCTATTAATTCTTTTTTAACAGCCTCAGCAATGCAGGAGGCATTTCCATGGTCCAAGGAAATTAAGTTTAAAAATGTGGACACGAACTTTCCGCGTTGTTTGGAAAAATAATTTATGGCCACACCTAGGTACACATTGAAATTATGATAAATACTACACAAAATAAGAGTTAAAATTATTATGTTATACGTACCTAAAGGTTTGGTGATACTAATGTCCGTTGACTCATCTATCTGAAGACTAAACTTTGAGTCCCCTATATCGGCTCGCAAGTCCTCTAAAAATGCCGTCCCAAAACATTTTTTATTATGTGAGTGCACTTGGTCCGATGCAGTCTTATGCGAGCCGTAGTGTCACTCTCAAACTTTTTGGCGCATAAGTTGCCCAAATGATCTATTTGGGCTAATGAAGTATGCTCAGCAATAAAAAGGCAAAGCGCTGCCTCTTGCTCCACTGTCTTCACTGGCAAACTCACAAAATCAATTTTGTTTGTTTGCTTAAATCCACTTAAAGCACTTGTACGCTTTTTTGTTGCATTGTGCGCGCGCAAATCCGAAAGTTTTGCGGTAATACTGCACTTGCAGTAGCTGCACAAAACTCTTCTTTCGTCCGTGTCATCTTTTCGTGCCCAAGCTTTAAACTCATCACTTTTAAGCCATGCATCCCGACATTTTTGCTTGTATTCCTTAGGCATTATTTTTTTTTTTAATAAAACTTTTGGCGCGAGTAAGGTATGGGAAAAACTTCAATGTAGCGATGTACTTCGAGATTGCTTACAACAGAAAACAATCGATCGAAATATCGATACATACCATCGCATTCAAAGTAAAGATGGCATTGGTAAGTATCGATCAAACAAAAACCAGAAATATCTTCTTGTTTCATACTGTGTGCTTGTACGAAAAAAAAAGCGGAAAAAAAGCTTGATTTAAAACGAAAAAAGCCAGAATTCCCGCTGGCCGCTGCTTTCGAATTTTTCTAGCAAATGACTTTTAAAAAAAGCCAGATTTTACGGGAAAAAAGCGGAGTTGGCAACACTGGGCCCACAGCCTAAACGATAAGAGCTAGAAGGCTGAAATTTTCACAAAATATTCCATTCAGTTTGAAAGTGAGCACTAAGAAAGGATTTTTAATTTGGACCACTCCTTCGAGTACCTCCCAAACAAATCAATTTATTGCATTAATCACTTTACCTCATTCCACCACATTGTCGCACAAGCTGTGAGTTTCAACGCCGCCGAGTGTACAAAAACAAAACACATGACCCATTCCACTACTGCCGTCTGCGCATAAACTATTGCGGCCGAATTTACAAAAACAAAACACATGACCCATTCCACTTCTGCCGTCTGTACATGTGTCTCCGTTAATCTCTTTTCTTCTTTGTGCCTTTGACAATTGATTTTCGAATCAAGTAGCGTTTGTTGTTGTTGTAAGTAAGTGTTGTGGTTGGGATCGCAATGCTTATTTTTGTTTGTGTCATAGATTTAAAACAAAACAATTAAAACATAACTTGGTTTTGTACACCAGAATATGTTACGCGAGTGGTTTTACCTACATACAGGGTGACCGAATATGTTATTTTTTATACTTTTTGGTGTATAATCATTTCTGATTTTGCCCAATTGTATATTTATGGTATATTGGTATATTCTAGTATTTTTGGTAAAAAATGTGATATATAATAGTACTAGCTGTTACCCGGTGCACTTCGCTACACCTTTATCGATTAAAACTCTTTTTAGTTTGTGTTTTACTTATTTTTCTAAAACTGTAACTTATAAAACATTTTGGTAAACTACATTTTTTGTTTTTTGAATAAACTCCTTGGTGTTCCCACTCTCGAGCATGCGACGTAAAATTGGCCGTGGGAGAAGCACGGTTCTTCCAAATTGACGCCACACACTCGACACGTTTGCCCTTGCGATTTGTTGATGGTCATCGCAAAGGCAAGACGTACTGGGAACTGCAAGCGCTTAAATTCAAACGGCATGTCCGTTGGTATCATTGGAATGCGTGGTAAGGGTACAACTTCTCCTGCTGCCTTTCCATTTGGTATGGTTGCTTCAGGCCGTCAGCCGTCAGGTACTACAGGAGGATGATCGCGCAGTGTTTAGTGCTGGTACTTGTACTGGTATCTAAGCTGCGTGCCGTATCTGTAGTGCACTGGCGGAAGTGCGACTATACTCTCCTCGTGAGGGCGGCTGGAAACAGGCTCTTGGTAAGGTCATGTCTCTGCCAATGAGTGCTGGCTAATTGTAGTCGGGCGAGAGAAGACAACTCTCCAAATCACCTCAAGCCAAGGTGGAACAGCATATGCCGATGGTTGCGTGGCCGAGGGGAAGCTCGGTCTCTAGTATGCGGACTCAGAGGGAACAGCCGACCCACCCTGTTTTAATTAGGCTTCCCGCGGTACATGGGCTCTGTCGCGGGTGACGATCCCCTTCCCTACTACTCGTGGGAATAAAAACTATGAATCTAAACAACAAACAAAACAATGAGGCCGACACTCGCCCAAAGTCGGATGGGACTAACACTCCCTCAACTTCTGTGCTGCCCGGTAAGCCAGCCGGCAGTGCTACACCAGCTTCTCGGGGCATGGCTCCAGTCAGGCAGCCGAGTCGTGGGGCAAGGCCTGGATATAAGGTGCCAGCGAGAGCTCCGCAGAGCAGAAATGCGGCGGGCTCAAGCTCCACCCCAAACCGAGCCTCAACCTCGACAAGGTCTGGCACGGCTGGACCACCAAAGCCTTCTTTCTCCGATAAGAGACGCGCTGCGGGTATTCTCACCCGGAACTTGTCTGGCACAGACACATCGCCAGAAGGTTCGCAGCTGGTGGAGTGGGCAAAATCCGTTTTGCCCGATTTCAAGCCAGCGCCAGCGAAGGAGTCGACTGCCGCTAAGCCCAAGCGACAGCAAGCGGAAACAAGCGCACCGCAAGCCAAGCGGCCGCGTCAGCAGTTAGGTGTCAAAACCTACGCCGAGGTGACGAAGGGTAAGGTCCTTCTCGGTGTCCTGGACAAGGGCAAAGAGGGGGGCCAAATCCCGAGGAACCAGTGGCCATGGGTGGAGAACGAGCTGCAGGGTGCCTTCATGCGCACCATCATAGAGAAGGGATGTTCACCGCCCGTTTGCCAAGATGCCGGCTGGCATCAAGGCTGCGTGCAAGTCATCGCATGTGCCGACGTACAATCCGCCCAATTGTACAAGGAGGCCATTTCCGCCCTGGGTGAAGTCTACCCTGGGGCCAAAGTGGAGGCTGTCGAGTGGAAGGACGTGCCTAACAGGCCTAGGGCTCGTGTGTGGGTGTCGTCTAAACCCGACGACCCAGCCGAGATCCTCAAGGTTTTCCAATTCTGCAACCCTCAGTTGCCGTCAGGCGACTGGCGGGTGGCAAAATTGGAAAAGGCAGACGGACCCCGGCGTAAGATCATCATGGTGCTGAACGACAAGACGATCGAGCACCTCGCCAAGTCGGGTACACTTCAGTACGGCTTCAAAACCGTGGCTGTAAACGTGTACCGTTCCGACAGTAAGAATGGGTCGGTCGCTCAAGAGCCGGAATTGGATCTGGAAAGTGACCAAGACGAAGACACGTCCCCAGACAATGCAGGCTACGTGTCCGAGACATCGGAGCTAGCTCGCGATCTCTCCCGACTAAGCCACGGCGGGGAGGCTCCTGTGGTCGAGGACGACGAAGACGCGGATGTTACTGTGGTGGAGAGGGATTTGAACGATGTCCTTGAGACTCCTTCAAATAAACCTCCACCACAGTAAGGCAGCATCTGCCGCCCTCCTACTGTACCTGGAGAGGGGTACAGTAGACTTAGTCCTTATTCAGGAACCCTGGGTGTGTGGTGGCAGGGTTTCATAGAAGTATTCAACACAGCGTGTGAAAGCGCCCTTAATGAATCTTGCCCCGTTAGCAGACCAAAAAGGAAAAAGAAACCCCCTTGGTGGACTGCTCAAATTGGAGAGTTGAGGGCAGCAGCAAGGAAACTCTTTAACAAAGCCAAGGCTAAAAATGATGAACAATCATGGGCTGACTATAAGATAGGGCTCTCCGTTTTTAAAAAGGGGCTTCGCAAAGCAAAGCGGACCTCTTGGAAAACCTTCTGTTCGGAGATAGAAAGCACTTCCGAAGCAGCCAGACTAAGGAAGTTGCTAAGCAAAACTCCTCAGACTCTAGGGTTCATTAAGAACGCAAACGGTGCGTGGACATCATCCAGTGAAGAATCACTGACCCTACTCCTGGACACACATTTTCCGGGGAAGCAGATCACCAAGACCTGGTGATCTGCATTTTAGCGGGGAGACACAGAAGCTCTTGCTACTGCTCAGCGATAGGAATATCCACTGGGCAATCAAGAGCTTTAAACCCTACAAGTCGCCAGAGACGGATAATATCATTCCTGCTCAATTACAATCCGCGGGGAAAACAGCCATCAGCTGGCTAAAAGACATTTTCTCTAAGATTTTCAGAAGTGGTACAATCCCAGGGCTATGGCTGGAATCGAAAGTTGTATTCATTCCAAAAGCCGGAAAACCCTCACACACAACAGCCAAAGATTTTCGACCTATCAGTCTCTCGTCTTTTCTCTTGAAAACGATGGAGAGGCTGCTCTGTCTCCATCTGAGAAGTACTATCCCCATATCGCTTCTTTCACCAGTTCAGCATGCCTACTCTAAAGGCAAGTCGAACGAGACTGCATTGCATTGCGCTTACTGCATACATCGAAAAGTCTCTACATAGGAAGAACTACACGCTAGTAGCCTTCCTAGATATAGAGGGAGGCTTCAACAACGTCACTCCTAAGACTATCACTGACTCGCTGACGGATTTGGGGGTCGACTCCCTGACAGTGCACCTGATCGATCAGATGCTACAATGCAGGATCGTAAAGGCCACACTGGGGGCAGCGACTGTCACCAAGTCCGTCCATCGTGGAACCCCACAAGGCGGAGTCCTCTCGCCTCTCCTATGGAACGTAGCAGTCAACCAACTGCTGCGATCCATGGATGGGGGAGGGTGCAAAGTGGTAGCTTATGCAGATGATGTTGCTATCGCCTTTTCAGGCAAATTCCCGCAGACGCTATGTGACCGTATGACGGAATCTCTTGCGAGGCTTTCCAGCTGGGCGGAAAGATCTGGGTTAGGAATCAACCCTGCTAAGACGGAACTGGTCTTGTTTACAAGGAAATACAAAATTCCGTCTCTTCAACCTCCGACCCTCAATGGGGTTGAATTGTCCTTTAGTGACTCAGCTAAATACCTAGGTCTAATTCTAGACAAGAAACCTCAATACTGAGGAGCGTAAAAAAAGGCAAATGTTGCCCTATACGCCTGTAGGAAGTCAATCGGACTTAAATGAGGCATGAATCCACAAATCGTCCATTGGCTTTACACTGCGGTAGTCAGACCGATACTGTTGTATGGAGTGTCTGTCTGGTGGCCGGCACTTGACAAAGTGACAGTCACCAAAAAACTAGGAAGGGTGCAGCGAACTGCTGCACTTTGCATTACAGGAGCCTTACGTACAACCCCGGGTAACGCTCTCGACGCCATACTGCATCTCCTACCTGTCGAAATGATGAGCCGGAAAATAGCAAATATGTCAGCGCTTCGGATGAGGGAAGCCAAACAGTGGACAGGTCAGGGTTTTGGACATGCAAGAGTCTTGGAAGATAATCCACTCATACCAGACAATACAGACTATCAGATCTCACAGGTGTATTTAGACACTCCCTTTAATACCTTAATCCCAACGAGAGAGAACTGGGAAGAAGGCTTGCCCGCAAGACCCGCGGAAGCCGTAGAAATCTTCACAGACGGCTCTAAGTTGGACAGCAAAGTAGGAGGCGGCATCTTCTGCGCCAGATTTGACCTACGCAAGGCTTTCAGGCTCCCTGATCACTGCAGCGTCTTCCAGGCTGAAGTGCTAGCAATTCAGGAGTCGCTAAATTGCATTCCACATATGTGCAATGCCAATGAAATCTACATCTTCACAGACAGCCAGGCAGCAATTAGATCGCTGGAGTCAAACACATCGAACTCTAAGGCTGTTCATAACTGCCGCAAATCTCTATGCGAGATGGCAAAGCAGTTTAACATATGCCTGATATGGGTCCCAGGACATAGGGATATAGAAGGTAACTGCATCGCGGATCAACTGGCCAGATTAGGAACTACCATGGAACTTCTTCCAGACAAAGAGGGCATTGGTATACCTATGGCATCTTGTAAACTCAAATTAAGAGACTTCTTCGAGACAGAAGCCAACAAAGTATGGCAGGTCTCCAACCACAACTCACGCATTGCTCATCAGACCTGGCCAACTAGATGCCGAAATAGATCAAATGAGCTCTGCCTTCTAAGCCGAAAAAAGTGCTCAACTGTCACCAGAGTGATGACCGGGCATTGGCTTGTGGGGGCACATGCGGCCAGACTACTGGTCCCACACAACGACTTCTGCAGAAGTTGTCGGGATGAGGAGGAAGAAGAAACAGTCCTTCACCTTCTTGGCACATGCCCAGCCCTATGTAAAACTAGGCGAAGAATCCTTGGTGACTTTTTCTTCGATAATCTATCAGAACTCGCGAGCAAAAGACCCAAAGATGTAGCAAGGTTCATCCAAGCCGCAGGATGGACTCTTGAGGCGGATTCATACCAAGAGTAATAGAGGGGTCTCAGAGCCTTCGCGGCATCACAATGGGCCGAATGCGGCCTAAGTGCGCTAAGGGGGGTATCCCTCCTTGGTAACCGCTCTAACCTAACCTAACCTATGGTTGCTTCAATCAAATTTGGCCACAATTTTTTTACTGAAAGTCTTGTGCCATTACACAATGTCGGTGGCTTCAGATTTTGAAGAAGTATAATGGGTGAACCGACTTTCATGACTAAACGATGCGGTGGCAGTACGGGGGGATCCAAAGAATTCAAGAATTCAGTTGGATAATTAATTGCTTTATCTTGATTTAAAATGCTATCAATCGATGTATATATTGTAGCTTCTCCTGGCAGTTTTTCCAGAATGGCAAAATTGATTTCGGAGACGTGTATATTTTTGGTGCGCGCGTGGTGGTATTGCGCGTTCACTTAAGTAATCATGGCGTTGAGAGTTTTTGATTTTGAACAATCGAATCAATTCATTTTGTTCATGGAGAAATCTTTGCAAATTCAGTACGATTTCTCTCCTTGTGCCGGTCCCAATTGTACACCGTTGATTCAGTTGGTCAATTCCATTACCGATAAAATATATTTGCAAAAATTTATAGTCAGCATCGGCAAATGGTTAGAGCGAGCCTGCTCGATGGTATACTTGTCCCTGAACCTTGAACGTCGGCATAAATTCATCTCTAATGATTTTTGTTGCACCAAAAGAAGTTATTTGAAAGCATGAATTGTATGCTTGAATATTCTTCAAGAAATGCTTAGACGTCGGCGATTCTCCAGTGATCAAGGAATGTAATGGATCGGGTGGCGGCTCCAATGCTGGCAGTTTCACTTTGCCTTTGGAGCAGCACATTCCAGCTGTTTCTCCTCGAAACTTCGCTGCATTGCAATGCGTACAGATAATACTCATTGCTCCAATGTCACCATGCAGGCTCTTGGCATTTTATCTTTGTCTCAGAAAAAAAAACTTCAAGGGCTCAAAATTAACGTTTTTTTAATTATATGAAACACCGCAAAAACATTTTTTGAAAAGTACACGCACAATAGTTATCGCAGCACGTACAAAATAAAATGACTACAGTAAAAAATATTGTTTAGTTTCAACATTGAAAAAATTTTAAATTTGACAACAAAATCCCTGTATTCTATTTTTAAAATTTGTTTCCATTTATTGAATTCATTATAAAATATGAGATAAATGAAGAACTGGTATACCGATTTGGGTCGAACTTCACACAAACCATCTACTAAGTACTCCGAACAATGCCTAAAAAATTGGTTTCAATAGGTGAGCTCCTTCTTGCGATTTTTAAGGAACAACGAAAACTGCCACTTATTTTTATATATATAGATATTGTATTCTATCACACTTTTTCCAAGCATTTTGTCAAGTGAAATGAAAAGTTAAATCGTATTAAAATGAGCACATATTGTAAACAAAAATACCGAGAAGAATGGGAAATAATGCCCGAAAACAGCAAGTGGCTTGGGAGGAGCCAAAACAAAGAAGACGCCTTCTGCAAGGCTTGTAATGTGTCAATAATGAGCAGATTGGCGTCAATCCGTCAACACGCGGCAACACAAAAACACAAGGAAAGAATTAAGTTTTTCTGTGGAAAGTCGAAGGTAAATGATTATTTACATTTGAATCACATCAATAAACAAATTTTTAATCAAAATTAATAATTGTCGATTATAAATTTATCTTTCTTCAAGGTTGATTCATATTTTAAAGCCCCGGGCGATACACTTTCTGGCGCAGTTAAGAAGGCGGAAATTATGTTTGCCGCTGCAGTCGCGGAACATAATATACCAATGCGAACAATGGACCATCTTTCGGATGTCGTTAAAAATGCATTTCCAGACAGTGCAATTGCACGTGGATTTAATTGCAAACGAACGAAAACGGCTTCGCTCATTTACAATGTGCTGGCACCTGTGATGAAGGAGCAACTGATCTCTAGCATGAAACGGTGCGTTTCTGCAGCGGGAAGGCCTGTGTTCTCCCTAATCATTGATGAATCGACTGATGTTTCGTGTACAAAGGTCTTGGCGTGTGCTGTTATGTATTTCGACAAAGCAGCGCAAACAAAATTCTTGTTCACCATTGACTTAGAGGGTGAAAAAGCAGTCGACCTTTTGGTAATTATGCAGTTTGATTACTTTTCCGAAAAGTGGGGGAATTTTTTTTTTTTTTATATAGGCACCTTCGATTGGTTGCCGCTAATGATATTCCATGGGGGAGGCTGAAATTTCCCATAAACTCCATGAGTTATGGGGTTTTGAAATTCTCATGAATATTCGTGATTTTGAAGAACGCTAGTGGCTCACGCCACTGCTATTGGCACTGTTGACTATGTTCTGGAGCAGATCACACAAACTCGCCGTTTTCAAAACGACATAATCTCACGCGATATGCGAAACATAGCAAACAGGGCCTTAGCAGTGGCGTGAGCCACTGCTTTTACGGCGTTTGAAAGTTTTTACGACATTTTAAACTTTCAAACGCCGTAAAGCAGTGGCTCACGCCACTGCTATTGGCACTATTGGCTATGTTCCGGAGCAGATCACACTATCGGGCACATTTTTTTCATGTGTGTTCACCCCCCCCCTCTCCCTAGCGTTCTTCAAAATCACGAATATTCATGATAATTTCAAAACCCCATAACTCATGGAGTTTATGGGAAATTTCAGCCTCTTCCCATGGAATGTTACTTACTATGATGCAATCAACAGCTTCATGAAAAAAAAAAAAAATTCCCCCACTTTTCGGAAAAGTAACCAAACTGCATAATTACCGACCTTTTTGCCGCACTCAGCGATGGACTCAAAGTTAATGGCTTTGACATCAATAATATAATTGGATTTGCTGCAGACACAACGAATGTGATGTATGGTGAGCGCAACAGCATTATGACGAAGATACGAGACGTCAACAAATTATGTTTTTTTGTAAAATGTGTTTGCCATTCGTCTGCTCTTGCTTCAAGCTATGCTTGCAAGCAACTGCCTCGAAACTTAGAGCAAACTATTAAAGAGCTATATAACTTCTTTGCAAAAAGTTCCAAGCGTCGACGAAAATTTAAAGAGTTTCAAACTTCCTTTGATTCTCCTGCACACAATATACTTAACCACTACGAGATACGTTGGCTATCGTCGCATTCTTGTGTGGCACGTATTCTAGAACAGTGGGATGCCCTCATTGCATTCTTCCAAGAAGAATATGAAATTGATAACACCTTATCAGCTGAGTATATTCTATTGAATTTAAAAAATCCAACTGCTAAACTTTCTTGTATTTTTGGATTATATACTTGCTTTAGTGAACAAATTCAATATTATTTTCTAGTCTAGTCGATCTGTTGTACACTATTTCTATAAAACTATGTCCGAATTTTACAAAAGTGTATTGGCTTGTTATACGCAGGAGATGTATATAAATAATACAGATTTAAATGCCATAGAGCCAACAAACACATTTTTTTTTTACATATAAAAGACATGTATCTCGGAATAAAAGTGGCAACGGAACTTTCGACAAATAGCTTGTACAAAGAATATAAATTGGCTTTTTTGAAACGTAGCCAGTTATTTTTAATCGAGTTATGCGTACAACTAAAAAAAAAGATTGCCGTTACAAGATAACTTTCTGAAAATGTTAAGTTTTTTGGATCCAAATGATTTTAATAATCAAAATTGTTGTTCAAGCTGTATGAACGCTTTCCCGATTTTGTCAATGATCCACAAATAATTGACAATGAGTATCGAACAATGAAAACTGACGAAATGGTTAAAATGCTTTTGACTAAAAATCTTCATTGCGATACATTCTGGTACGAATTGAGTCAGTTAAAAGACATAAATAATTGCTATAAATATTCGAATATTTCGAAATTTGCTCAATCTATGTTAATTTTGCCCGTTTCTAATGCGTCGTGTGAACGCATATTTTCTCAAATTAATTTAATCAAAACGAAAAATCGAAACCGCTTTAAAAATGTTAATGTATCACATATATTACATGTAAAACAATCATTGCGCGAAAATGGGTGCAATAATTTTAAGCCCAATGAACAAATGTTATGTAAAGATCTCAACAACAACAACATATTTAATTTAAGCAGCTCTGACGAAGAAGGCTAGTAAATATTATTAAATTTAATATTCTGATTTTAAGAGAAACTTACAAGACTGGACAAAGAAGTTCCTTTATTATTTTATTTTAAGAACATGTTACTCGATGACTGGACAAAGAAGTTCCTCTATTATTTTATTTTAAGAAAATGTTACAAAATAAATTTTAACATTAAATTAATTTTAAGACTTATATTGGAAATAAAAAACAAACATTTTTTGCAATGGGAAAAACCTTATTTTTTCTATATATAATAAGTCAATTATTATAATATTTTAACATACAACATATTATAATTTGAATTTCCAGGCGATTTATTTGTTATGGTATTTATAGTGGTATTTTGTAAAATATGAAATAGTATTTTATAGTATATTTTTGAGACCAAATTGGTATTTTTCGTTTGGTCCGGCGCGGTCACGCTGCCTGCATACTTGCTAATAATCAAACAAAACTTAACACACAAATACCTATTGCCATTGTTGTTTTGATATAATTTTCGAGCTGACATTTGTAACTTTGGTTGGTGTTAAAAATGTAATCTGCATACATATGTATGTATATTTAATACAAAAAAGTTGTATAGATATGTACATATGTACATACATTCAATTTGTATTTGTTTTTTATATCGAGCCCTTTGCGCGATAATAATTAATCTTGAACATCTTTGTATAGTGGTAGATTTACTTACTTCCTGCTTATCTAACTCAGACAAAACGTAACACACAAACATTATTGATATACAATTTCGAACAAGCAAGCAAAGCACATATGTAAGTTTGTAAAGTATGAGGATTTTGGGTATAAAAAGGCAGGCAGAAGAGGTAGGCGTGACATTCAAATTTGTGATGCACATCTGTGGCGGATGGCACCTTCTATCTCCCTATCAAGTTTGGAGACTCTAGCGCTAAAAATGAGAAAGATATTGAGGTGGGCGGTATAAGTGGGCGTGGCATCCAATATTGCACATTAGTAACGGATGTCACTAACAATGTTTCTACCAAATTTGGTGACTCTAGCGCAAAAGCTGGGAAAGATATAGAAATTTCAGATTTTACGAGGTGGGTGGAAAAGGTGGGCGTGCCATATAAAACTTTGATGTAGATCGGTTACGGATGTCACTAACAAGGTTTCTACCAAATTTGGTGACTCTAACCCCAAAAACTGAAAAAGATAAAGAGTTTTCAGATTTTAGGAGGTGGGCGGTATACGTGGGGCGTGGCATCCAAAATTTTAATGCATATCTTTGTAAGATCTACCTTCCCATCAAATTTCGTGAGTATTGCTTTAAAACTGTGGGAAATACAGTCATTTTCGATTATAACTGAAAGGGGGCTGGGGGCGGAAGAGGTCGGCGTGGCATCCTAACTTTCGATGCAATTTTTTAGGAATGTCACCAGCTATCTTGCCATCAAATTTGGTGACTATATGCTAAGATGTGGGATATATATGTGTTTCATCGATTTGCACATCGAGGTGTATCGATTTTTATCGATTTCTCAGGCCCCCTGAGGTCGTAGAGCCAAATTTAACACTTTGTCTGACGAAGGTATGTTCCAAGATGTTTGCAAAGTTGCAAAGCTCTAGCTTTAAGGGTGTTGAAAAAAGTTGCGTCCAAACGCACGGGCGGACGGACAGACACCTTGACGGACATTGCATAAGCCCTATATAATATGATAAATTTGGTATCAAAGTAAAATGACGCGTCTGATTCTTAACCTCAATGGTGGCGTGAAAAAGAGAATATTAAATATTTTGCTTATATGTTGTTAAACATTAACTAATTTATTTTATACATATTGCTAAAATTTTGTAAAAATTATTGGCGCAGCGAAGCAAGCGAGGGCCTTACTAGTAATATATATGTGTCTTACGATTCCCCAATCAATAATGCAAAGTTCTTATTTAATCGATACTACCCTACCAAGTAGGTCAGCAGCCATCCGATTGAAGCAAAAGTCTTAAATTGCCAAACTAAAGCAAACTCAAATTCATTGACAACAACAAGAAAAATGATGCTCGACAACGTTTCATCATTGCTATCAAAACAAACCCGAAAAAATAATGCGCGTCATTGATCCTCCGTTACTTCCCAGTATCTTGCGTGTGATAAGAAACACTGGCTTTTTCACATTTCCCCTCGCTGATGCTTAGACTACGCAGAATGTTAATTAACATAACATAGCAGTTCTGATTTCCAGTCCTTACATAAAAAATCAGAGACTGATAATATTGTGTTTTCTCAGAAGCTGTAAATTTAATTCTTTGAATAATGCAGTTATGTCACACAAAATGCAAGATCAAACAAAAAGTTTAGTCTTTTAATTCTAAAAAAAAATCTCCATTATATGCACATATACAAGGGTGTGCAACGAATGAAAACCAACCGAATTCCAACCCGAAACCAACCTGACGGAGGTTTTAGCTGTGCCAGAGCGCTGTTTGATACGCTTTAAAAACTCCAAGCTGTTGGGCCAGTGTTTTGCTCAGTTTAAGCAAAATAAAACGTCTTATGCATTATAAGTATAACATTTTAGAAAGGTCATTTTTAGCTTCAAAACATATTGTAAATACATTTGATATTAATAAATGTTTTAATTCATGATTTCTTATTAATATAAACCTCTAACAATTCTCTAAAGCATTTTGCCATTCGGTGTTAACGTGAAAAGCCGTCCCTAAAACAAGTGGTGCCACCTATTTTGGTTAACATAAAACATTTTTCGGAGTCTTTAATGAGTCAATTTTAAAGATGCTTTTTTGTGGCAAACAAACATAAAAAATCGCACTTTAAGGTTACAATATTGCATGGTTATTGCAGCAAACCTTTTTTTATGAGGTGGCAACTTTTGCAGTGTTTGTAAAGTGCGTGAATGTCACCAGTAAGAAGAAGAAATCAATTTATGAAATTCATTGAGCCGCCAAAATGTAAGTAAAATAAAAATGCAATAAATTTTTATTAATTTTATAGTTGTTTTATAGGGGAAAGCATCGTTCAGGTCAGCAGGATGAAATTTTTGTTAAATTCATGACAAGTCATGAAGACATCGCTCAGGGGTATAGCCGTGGCGATAGAGTGGCCGTAACGGCGGCCTGGATGGAGTTCACCAACGAGCTCAACGCCAACGGACCCCCGTGCAAGACAGTTGACGAGTGAAAAGAGTAAGTTTTATATTCCCATTTACGCAACACAAATTAACTGAATATTTTTAGGTGTGGAAAGATTGGAAACAAACAATAAAAAAGAAAATGTGCCACAACAGGATGGAACAGCGGGCAACTGGTGGTGGCCCTTATAAACAGCAAGCGCTCACTCCAACAGAGCTGGCCCTTGCTGCTGTAATTAATCTGGAGCATGCGGTGGAAGGAGTGGCTGGCATTGCTGCATGTGGGCTCACTCCAGAGGAGGAATTTTTTGAGTTAATCGATGCCGAGAAAGAGGGTAATATACACAATTAACTTGTATAACTCTGTTTAATAATTGAAAATTTATATTATAGAAAGCCCCATGAAGAAAACCAAGCTGGATGCGGGAAGTGCAGCAAGTGTTCCAGTTAGGACACCAGCCAAACCAGGCGCCAATGTTGCGGCAAGCGGTAGCAATGTATCGCAGACGTTAGCGTTAGTAGCTGAGGAGAGCGCTACGCTAAAACAGATATCGGCTGATATCCAGGCCCTTAATGCCACCATAAAGGCAGGTCTGGATGCTTTTAAGGATGTGGGTCAACAGATCTGCAATTTGATGAAGGAGAGGAACGAAATATTGAAAAAAAACTGTAAACAAATAAATAAAAATTTCAAAATTAATTTATTTTCTTAAATTTATTAGTATGAACATAAAATATAAAATAAAATTAAAATAAAATATAAAATATATAAAATTATTATCAATGCAAATTAATTATTAGCGCCTTTGCAGGCTGTTTGCAATTGAGTTTCGAACTCTTGTCATGTCACTTAATTCGTGAACACTTTCATCAGGATTATCTTCACTAATGATGTTGTTGTCATAAGTTGGGAAAACATAATCAAAATCAGCCTCATTTCTTTCGCGGCACATGTTATGCAAGGCACAGCAAACATTTATAATTTTCGCAACCTTTGCTGGGTGATATTGTAGGCTGTCTTGAAGGCATCTGAAGCGACTTTTCAATACACCAATTGTTCGCTCAACCAACTTTCGAGCAGACGCATGCCGCAAGTTAAACGTGTGTTGCCCTGTGCCCGCAACTGGACTCCTATACGGAGTAAGCATGAAAGGCTCTAAGGGATATCCTGAGTCTGCCAGTAGCCAACTGTTTTGACAACCACTTTGATACTTTTTTTGGAAGTAGGCTCTGGCAGTACTCAAGTTCCATGCAAAGGAGTCATGTGTTGATCCAGGCATTGAGGCATTCACATAGAGAACACGAAGATCGTAATCACATATCTGTTGAAGCAAGCACCTCATTTAAAAGCCGATAGAAATAAGCGTACATTAACAATTAAACAGGACAGCTACTCTCACATTATTTAAAAAAAAAACGACTAAAACACTGGACGCGCTACTTATATCAACACTTACAACCATTGCATTAATACTGAAATAACCCTTTCGGTTCATAAACTGATGTGTAAAATCTTTGGGCTTCATAATGCGTATATGGGTGCCATCAATGCATCCAATTACGCCCGGTATGCCAAAAATGATTTGGATGTTGAAATCTTTAACGCTGTTTGATCAAGTTTTATAAAACGAGAACAAAGCCTTCTTTCAAGAAGTGGAAGAACTGTCCATAAAGTTTTGCAAACCATCGATCGAGACACAGCTAAATCCTTGTCCTTCCCAATCACTCCTTGAAAACTGTCAACACCCAAGTAGCGAAGCACTATTCCCAGTCGCAGTATTGGCGAAATGGATGACAATGGCATGTCATCTTTAATTAGGTTAAATATCATCATAAATGTGTCCTTGTCAACGCGGCAGTTATATCAAAATCTGCAATGTTAAAATCAATGTTGCACTTGCAATAATTGAATTGTTAACACAAAAGTAACGTACGTATCGTCACAAGTCGACAGTGGATCCGATGCACTTCTTAATAGCCGGCGTTCAATTTTTTCTTTAGCAACCTGCTCTTTTCTGAGCATGTCAAAAATAAGAACACTTCCAAGAGTCATTTTTGTAAATTTTGTAGACAAATTTTCGTTTTTTCAAATGTAAACAAAGCAGATTTGCTATTCGCGAAATACGTACAACAGCTGATCAAGCAAGTTGTCAAGCTGCATGAGTATCTTGGCGGCAAAATATTAAATATTTATTTTGTATAAAAACAACAAGAGACAAGACTTAGCATATTTTTGTTTTGGTATTTATGAAATTGCACTCAAATGCCATACGGCTACTCTTGAAAACAATAAAAAAATATCAAATAAATTTTAGGCAATTTTTTTATTTTGTGGTGGCAACTCTCCGTTGCCATTACCGTTTAACGTATTTGCTCCGAAAAAAGTTACAAAAAATGAAATCTCCCAAAAAATGCGGAACAGGGAGAGAGATTTCTTAGAGATTTTAAAATTTGCTCGAGCCAAAACCTCTTTAGTTTTTCAGCACCCCAGATAGCCTCAGTATGTAATAGTATATCACCGTATTGGGCTTTAAGATCCTCAAGAAGGGTTTTGAATTTTCGGTGGCTTAAAAAATTATGGCCGCCTTTAATTCTATTAAAAATTTTTATTGAGGTGTTCATTGCTCTTTTCAAATAGCCCCTTTTGCAAATAATGCTTGCTGATGGATTATGCAATGGAAATGAGAACCTTGAAATTGTTTTTAATTAAATGCCCAACTAAACCGTTTTTAGATCCCACCATTACTTTAGGCCCCGTCTGTACAAATTCCTGCTAATTTATTTTTACCAGCAGAAACAGAATACTTTTTCCACTAAAACATTGTATAAAATTTCGCCTCTTACATTACCATGCAAAGCAATGACGTCTAAAATTTCACGCATATAAATAATTGACAAACACTATTAAGATCAGTACTTTCATCCGAACTTAGAGAGAGGTGTTTGCAATATAGCAATCTATTTTTGGTTTCAAAATAAGAGACCTAAATAATGTACTGATTTCTTCAGTTCTACGTGTGACTGTACGACGAGATAATGGCACTTTTTCTAACATTTTCAAAGCTTCTTGCCCTTTTTCACCAAAACAACTTAAAACTTCTGAACATAGTTCATTGCGACGACATTGCTTAGCTAAAGCCAATGCAACAGTAAAAGATGCCTTTGTTAAAGACAAATCATTATCATCATTTTCATTATTTATTGAAATATTCTCATCGACATTATCATTTGCAATAAATTTTTAAAAATATTCAGCTTGTAATTGCAAAAGCATTTGGTTTCGTTCCTGTCCAGTTAAA
Organism: Scaptomyza pallida; assembly: GCA_018152965.1. NCBI lineage: Eukaryota > Metazoa > Arthropoda > Insecta > Diptera > Drosophilidae > Scaptomyza > Scaptomyza pallida. The sequence goes on from JAECXP010000014.1 coordinate 125,578, forward strand.
AATTTATAATTTTTATGAAAGCAAAGAAATAGTGTCTGCTTAAAAAATAATTGTAGTTCCGACAAACAATGTAGTCACAAATGAGACATTTTGCCATCCCATTTGAATTTTGTATAAAAAACAAGTAAGAAGGTTCTAGTCGAGAGTAACGCGTACAAACATTTGAGTGTACATATTTACCCAGTGACCAAATGTCAAACTGCGAAAAAATTTTTCAAATGTTCATTATTTTATCAATAATTTGAAACCGCGTTTTCAGAATTTTGGAATTCAAGAATTTTTTGTTATTGATCACATGTGTATATCGGAAACCAGAAATGTTATCGAAAATTTGAAACAAAATTTGGATGCCACTCCTACCTCTGCCGCCCACCTTTTAAAAACAAGAATTTAGTAATATTTTCAGACTTAGAGCTAGAGTCATACAAAATGGTAGGAAAACGACATCCTAGATTTGTTGTTTGTTTCACTAAAACGACGCTGTCTCATACTATGAGCAGCACGTTTAGTAATATATAAGCGTTTTGGGTATAAGTATAAGGAAGATGGGGAAGGCGTGACATCCAAATTTGTGATGCATATCTATTAGACTTCTGCATGAATGGAATCATATGTCGCATCATACTACATAGTGTAACTACTATGGTATAGCAAAAATTGTGTACACTTATCTCATTGTACCATGTATACAAAAAAGGGAGGTGAAAAGGAAAACTAAAATAGGAGCACTATGCGTTTGTTATACTAGTTTTTGTTATACACCACAATTGATGTATAGCACAAAAGCAAAGCAAAAGTGTGAAGTGGAAATGAAATGAGTACGAAAAAAAAACGAAGTGTAAAGAGAAACATAATAAGTAAAGTCGAACAGACGTGTGCAAAAATTTTAAAGGACGCACGCAACAACAATAAGTCCGGATGAAAATGAAATTAAGTTGTTGTAGTTTGTTAAAGTTAAATCTAAAACTAAAACAATTTATTCCGTTTTAGCACTAAAATTCTGTGTTTAATTATATGTTTGTGATTTGTCTCTTTGTAAGTATTTTTGTAATTGTTCGTATATGGTACATAGCTACAATTTTGTGCATGCCTAACTAACGGTGGCTTGTGCAGGGAAGGGGGAGAGGTAAATTGAAAAAACGTATTTGTTTTTGTTTGGTTTTTGCGTCAAAAGTAAACACACGTTTCGGTTTAATACTCATGACAACTAATAAGCATCAGTTCACATGCGTATATGTTTGGCGCATGAATAGATATATTTTTTTTAATTCTTCTATTTAGCTCTTTATTGATCAGAGTTTACAAAAACAAAAACGTTTTTTCAATTCAATATGCAAAGCGTTGCCGTTGTAAATATTAATTTCGTACTCTTAATTAGATTTCAACTTTAACTAAACACACTGATTTAAAGTCAGAAAATGCCATCATTAAAGAGAAGTTGATGAATGGTAACTATGTACCTTCGCAAAAAAGAGGACGGAGCAAGGTGTGGGACACTTTTGCGAGAATTAATAGCAATATGGACAGGAGTTGGATGGCATAGTTGCTTGTAAAATGTTTTCCAATATTTATAAATTTAACAAAACAACATCAAACTTAGTAAAGCATAGATGTTTCATGATGGCTATTTGAAAAAAAGACATTTATTCTCAAGTTGAAGTTGATTCTGACACCAAAAAAAAGGGAACACAAATTGTTACTGAGTGGATTGTACAAAATGGACAATCTTTAAATATTGTTAATGACTCAGGCTTAAAAAAAACTAGCTCAGTTCCTTATTAAAGTTGGTGCAAATTTTGGCGAGAACATAAATATAGATCAGTTATTGCCTCATTCAACTACGGTGTCACAAAACATTTCGCAACTATATGCGTGTCACATTGATGTTGTTAAAAAGAATATAGAGGATTCGAAATATTGAATACAGCCTTACCTCCGATATTGTCATTGACAATACATAACGCAACGGACGGAGCAATGACAAACCGTTTACTGGCAGTCAAATCAATGAAGGAAGTTTCATGTACTGGTAAATATACAAATCTGATTAGTGACGGGCAATATTGAACTGAAATATTTTTAGGATACAAGATCAAGCAGAAAGTAAGTAAAATTCTGCGTGAGTTCGGTTGCGACCTTGAAACTGACGGCCCCAATATGGTGACCGACAGAGGATCCAACATGAAATTAGCATTCAAGGATATAAATCATATTAATTGCGCCGATCATCTTTTGCACAATATAATTGAAAGTACAGTAAAAGGAGTCCCCGAGTTGCTGGACATGGTAAACCATTGCAATAAATTGGTAAAATATTTTAAAAAATCCGGCTTAATTGCAACCTTACCCAGTTTCTTTAAAAAGATACTGTCCCACTCGGTGGAATATCGATTTTAATTTATTTAGTTCAATTTAAGCTAGTTGGATAGATATTTCGAACATGATAAAAGCAAAAAATGAAATATACAGAATGCAGGATATTCATGTAAGCAATTTATCATCAATTATAACCTTACTTGAAACATTTAAATCTTGTTCAAAGACACTGAAAGGTAGTACTTATTCGACTTTACATTTAGCCATACTACATATTAACCATTTGAAAAAAGTATGCATAATAGACGTTAATGCTGTCGAAATGGTAAAAAAAAAAATGTAAAGGTATGTTGTCCGAGATATTAGAAACGGTCGTAATGAACAATTTATCCGTATATCATAATATCGCCCTATTTTTATTTCCTCCAACGAATTAACTCTCACAGTTTGATGAGGAAAAAAAAAACAAACAATTAATAACTGTCGCGAAATCATGAAACGGGTGTCAAATACTACAACTTATAATGCATACTTATCAGTTAGTAAGTCAGTGAATATCATTTTTGATGATTATATGCAACCTTGCCAAAACGGGCCCTTTGACCAAATAAACATAGAAATCCAATGCTATAAATATGTAAACATTTTATTTAGCGATCAATTTAACGTTATGCATTGCACACTAGGCCCCATTGCCGATTTTTTGGCATAAAGTCGAAAATTTCATGGAAACAAAACTGATTTTTGATAATACACCTTCAAACTACATAGTCTATATACAAAGAATCAAATAATATTTTCGATTGTTTGGCAACCCTGCAATTGTTATCGACTATCGAAGTCAGCTGTTGAGTTAAGTGATTGTTGCGAAAAAATTGCCGTCATATTTTGGTTAACTTTGTGGACTTGCACGTCGTATAACTTTGCACAATAATTATTACAAACTATGGATATTGAAGCCCAGGGTATGTAGAATGTATAAATATACAGTTTGTCAAGAAACTCTTTACACACTGCATATTAAACATATTTTTTGACTTTGCATGTAAAAATTACGCCTTTGGTTAAGTTTTTTCAATATTTTTTAATGCAATGAAGCCAAATTTATCTGCACTCGGCCTCAAATTTAGTATTTTCTATAAACGCAAGTTCTCCCACTCCCTTGCTGCTTATGCATCCCCAAATCATGACCGACAATTTAGCAAATTTTACTGTCGGAATGATGTTGCAGCGATCTAAAGCTGTTAACGGCTTGCGCCATACTCTGTTTGGACCATCATTGTAGAACAACATTATTTTAGTTTCGTCACAGAAAATGACGTCATCCCAATAGTTTTCCGGCATGGTGCTCATGTTGAAAGCAAAGGTTAAGCGCTTTTCAATGTTGACAGCTGAAAGCAGCGGTTTCTTGCGCGCAACTCTTGAAGAGTACTTGTGCCGCACAATTAATTGGCGGACGGTTTCGTGTGAAACCACTGTGGTTCTGGTCGAAATTTGGGGGTTTTGGTGGACTTTACGCATGATAAGGCGGTCTGCCCGTTCATTGATCTTCTTTTTTCGACCACTTCCACACTTTGCTTCCAGTCTGCCTTCATTTGCGGCTTGATTTATAACATTATAAATTGTTTTTCGCGACACACGAAACATTTCCGATAGATCGGCTGCAGACTTTCCCCTTTGGTGATTATAATAAATCAATTGCGTCTCTTCAAAGGTCAATCTGGCTCCAGGCATGTTAATTTATAAAAATATTCGGTTTTTAACGCACGCTTAGAAAAATTTCGCAACCAAATGAAAAAAAATGCAAACATAGCAAAAGTGCAAAAGCATAGATAACGGTAAAGTACCGGTTTTTCTTCTAGGAGAACAAAACAGAATCGAAAACAAAAGTGTGTAAAGAGTTTCTTGACAGTGTCAAAAATGTGTTAACTCTTATTTTGTTCCCTAAAAATATGCCAATGCATTGTTTTGTTTTTGTTTTTGCTCATTCTTATTTAAAATATTGTATATTATAGTTATGCATTAAAAAATATTGAAAAAACTTAACCAAAGGCGTAATTTTTGCATGCAAAGTCAAAAAATATGTTTAATTTGCAGTGTGTAAAGAGTTTCTGTAAGCATTTGTGATAATGTTTAATATGTGTGTATTAAGTGTGTTGTTGTGTGTTGTCCATATACAGAGAAAACTTAACCAAAGTGCTTGTCTTCTATAGAGTATAACTTTTTTGGAATTAACCGGAATCAATTGTAATGCATGTTAAAATAAACATCAATATGTATATTAAATTATGTTTTTAATGTTTTTTGCGGCCATTTGCGGCCCTTGCGGTATTCTTAACTTGTAGGTAAGCTTGAGTTCTCTTATGCAACGCTGCCCGAGATATGGATTAATAACGACAAAGATTGTAACGCCATTAAAAGTTGGGTTTTTGAGCAACTAAGCGACTACAAGCTCAGCAATGAAAAAATTAATGAAATAAACCTAAAAATCAGCTGCGTTGAAAAATATGTAAAATATGTATACAAAAGAGAATGTATCAGGAAATGGGCTTACATGTGGATAAACCAAAGCATAATGGAAATGGGAACACAAACGATGGTAATAGGGCAAGGAAAGCGTTTTCAAATATAAAATTATTAGCATTCATTTTAGAATTTTAAATAGATTTACTTGAGAGCCTCCGGATTATATTAATAGCAATTTCTTGTGAATTTCCAATTAATGCTCCTAAATTCAAAAAACTCTGCGATAAAACGTTTACTGCATTTATGACCAATTACCCGTGGTACCCAATGTCCCCAACATTGCATAAAATACTGGTCCATGGATCTCAAATAATAACATCATCGGTTGTTCCGGTAGGTTGTCTTGGCGAAAATGCATCGGAAGCGCGCAATAAGCTGTTTAAACAGGAAAGGAGATCACACGCTCGCCATAATTCGCGTGCGAACAATTTGATTGACGTGTTTCACAGATCAATTGACTCCTCAGATCCACTTCTTTCGAGTATTGCATTACAAAAAGTACAGCTCAATTAAAAAAATCATTGTTGCCAAGTGAAGTCATTTCACTTTTGGGAATACCTCGAATCGCTCCTGTTTTAAGGAATGATTTACTAAACAGTGATTCCGAGTCTGATCCTGAATATAATGCTGACAGTTCTTACACTTTTGAATTAGAGGTAGAAGATAATTAATTTTTTTTTTTTTTTGTTAAGAACTATTTTTAATATTTAGTTTCAATTCGCAATGTGCTTTTGAAAAAGCTGAAGCTTCAAGCCTTAATAAATATGTTCACTTAAATTAAAAAAAATGTTACCTTTTAATTTTACTAATGTATAACCGGAAAATCAAATAATCAACATTACGGTACGTATACGCAATGTATTCCTATATGGGCGGTAAGAGTAGGCGTGTCCAGAATCATCCAAAATTTTTTCTAGGTGTTATACATTCTATAACTATCATATATACCAAATTGCAGCTCTGCAGCATCAATATTAGTTATTCGGTTCAGAGTTTATTAGAGACTAAAAATGAAACAGAATATGTGCTGCAATCGCAGGCAGCCAAACTTAAGCATAAAGAGGAACAGAAGAAGGTCCGTTATATTTCAGTGAACGGACGCATGTACTTATAACAAAGATGCGAATATGCGAATAGACAAGAGTGGTGTAACACATTTTTAACACTCCTTCTCAACGCGATGTCTATTTCCAAAGAACATAAATTAAACATTATTTCAAACCTAGCAATGTAGTAAATTTCGCATGTTTGACCTTACATAAATTCTTTGTTAATATATCGGATGTCATTTCATTTGTGGGAACGTATTTTATATCAATTACATTATTTTTATACGCTTCCCTTACAAAGTGATATTTAATTTCTATATGCTTGCTACGGGAATGATACTTTGAGTCTTTTGCGAGATACTGTGCGCTCTGATTATCGCTGTAAATCATAAGCGCTCCCGTGGGTCCGAAGCCTATCTCGTTCACTAGCTTTCTCACGTAAACTGCTTCCTTAGTTGCAGTTGCAAGTGCTACGTACTCCGCTTCCGTGCTGCTGAGGGCAACAAGATTTTGCTTCTTGGATTCCCATGATACAGCTGCTCCAGCCATAAAGATTGCCCAGCCACTGAAGGATTTGCGATCCGTAATGTCGCCTGCCCAGTCTGCATCCACAAAGCAATGGGCAGCCACACCAGTTTTCACGTAGTGCAGTTGCATATCAGAAGTACCTTTTAAGTACCTCAGCACACGCTTTGCAGCCACCATGTGCTCCTTGTGAGGATCCGAATTTCTCTGCGCCAGCTTCACAACAGAGTGCATGATGTCGGGTCGTGTCGTTAGCGCCAGGTACAACAACGATCCTATAAGCGATTGGTAGCTTGTTTTGTCCACCTGTGGACAGTCACTGTTGTCACATTTGGTTTGGAAGCCAACTTCTAACGGTGTCGCGGTAGCTTTGCAGTCCTGCATACCATAGTCACTCAGCAAGCTATTGACATATTGCTTATGCCCAATAGATACGCTACCAGTTTTGCCGACCCTCTCGATCTCCATGCCTAGGAAATGCTGCAACTTTCCGCCATCGACCACCTCGAACTTGTTTGAGATGAGCTGCTTTATGTGGTTTACGTCTTGTTCTCGGGTGCATGCAAGTATAAAATCGTCAACATAAACAACAATAATATTTAAATACCCATTAATTTTGGCAGTGTAGATGCACGGTTCGCTCGGACAAGGTTCGAACCCGATCTCTAAAAGGGTACTCTCCAGCTTTTTGTTCCACTCACGGCCACTCTGCTTCAAGCCGTATAAGGATCTTTGTAGTTTCAGTACAGCACGAGGCTGATCAGCGTCCACGAACCCTTCAGGTTGCCGCATGTAGACAACGTCATGTAGCTCGCTATTGAGATACGCAGCTGAGACATCCATTTGATGTAAGTGCATCTCATGCTCGACGGCGAACGCAATTACCAGTCGTATCGACGAGTAACGCGCAACTGGAGAAAAAGTCTCCTCGTAATTGACCCCATATTGTTGTCCGCAACCCTTAGCAACTAGGCGTGCCTTAAATCGCTCTACGTTGCCGTATTGGTCATTCTTGATGGTGAAAACCCATTTACACCCGATCACCTTTTCGCCAGCAGGAAGGTTAACCAAACTCCATGTTTTAATGCCTTGCAGATGGTCATACTCCTTCTGCATCGCAGATTTCCAGTTGTCTGCATACTCACAGCCAATCGCCTCTTTAACATTTGTGGGCACAACAATGTCCTTGGCTGCTAAATTGACCATGTGGTATTCCTTGCGAGGACGACCAGCACATCCCGTACGAACAACTTTTGGCCTCCCAGGCCCCCGCTTTGGGATTTCTTGGTTCACGTCATCATCAGCTCGACCAGATTCATCGACTGCTGCCACCTGCTGCTCTTGACCAAAATTTTGCTGATCACCTTCGTCTTGACAATCAACATTTTCAAGGGCAGACTCCAGAACCATAAAATCTGTTGAGCCTTGATTTGACTCCGAATTTTCTGCAAATTGGTTCTCTATAAAAATCACATCCCGTGCAATTGTGACGCTGCGTTTGCCAGGATTGTACAATCTATAGGCTTTAGACGTATCAGAGTAACCAACCAAAATATGTTCAACCCCCTTAGGTGCAAATTTTCTTTTATGTGTCTTGTCTAAAACAATAGCCTTAGCGCCAAATACCTTTATATGCGACACACTTGGTTTTTTCCCATACCATGCTTCATATGGAGTCTTGTCCTCCAACGTAGCGGTTTCCGACCTATTGCGTAAGTACGCTGCTGTTGTTACCGCTTCCCCCCAAAATGATTCGCCGACTCCAGCATGCACCATCATGCTGCGCGCCATCTCCACCAATGTTCTATTTGCGCGCTCGGCCACACCATTTTGCTGTGGGGTGTGAGGAACAGTGAGTTGTCTTTTTATACCGTGGCTCTTCAAGAAACCTTCAAACGCACAACTAAGGTATTCACGCCCATTGTCACTTCTTATTGACTTTATCTTTTTGCCAGTTTGATTTTCGGCCAACACTTTGTAGTCTTTAAACTTCTCGAAAATCTCGTCTTTGCTTTTTAATGTGTATACGGACACATATCGCGTTTTGTCGTCTATAAAAGTTGCGAAATAACGCGCACCACCTTGTGACAATGTCGGAATTGGACCACAAATGTCTGTATGTATCAGACCTAGAACAACTGATGCACGACTATCAGACCTTTTCGGAAAATTTTTCACGCATATCTTACTTTTGGCGCAAGTTTCACACACAAAGTCGTTTAAATCACACGCATTGGCACGCAAACCATAAACCATGTCTTGTTTAATCATTTTATTTAAACTATTGAAGTTTAAATGTCCAAATCTATCGTGCCACTTCACAAGCTGATTAAAATTTGCATTTGCTGCAAACACCCTTTTCACTTTGTTTTGGAACATAAACAAGTCATTGTCTTTCTTTGCAATCATTACAATGTTGCCGTCACTATTTTTCACAAACGCTTTGTCCTTTTCAAAATGTACTTTACACCCATTTTCTGTTGCTTTAGGCACCGAAATAAAGTTACATTGCAGATTTTTTACAAATAAAACGTCTTTCAGTTCGATTTGCAGTTTTTGCCAGTACAACATTACAGTACCGCAACCATCTGCTTCAATGTAGTTGTCGCCTGCAAGTTTTATTTTTTCTTTGTGCTCACGTATACTAGTAAACAACGATTTGTCCGCACACAAATGAGCCGTTGCTCCACTGTCAATACACCATGAATTTTGAGCGATTTTGTCTCTGTTTGCCGCAGCCGCAAACACCGAAAGCGACATTTTACCGTTTTCCTTTGCCTTTGCACTCGCGTTCTCTTTCTGTTCTTTCGATCGACACTTTGCTGCGATGTGCCCGCGACGGCCGCACGACCAGCATTCAACATTTTTCATGTCTCTTTTCGATCGGTCCTTTTTACCGTTTTCTTGACGCGACGAAAACACTTTTTGTTCTTCTTTTTCGGTAGGTACCACATTTATTTTCCGTCTTTCGCCTTCTTCGAGTAATTTGATTTTGAGCGCGCTTAACGACGGCAATGAGTCGCGCGTCTCAATTGCGACAACGAAATTCTCGAACTCTTTACTCAAACTTGCTAGCAAAATTATGGCAAGCATTTCATCAGGCACATTTTCTTGAATTTCACAGAGTTTTTCTACCAAGTTAGAAAAATTGTCTAAATGCTCCCGAATACTTTCCGTATTTAGCATTTTTATGTACAGCAACTGTTTAAATAATTGTATTTTACGCGTCGGACCAGAAGGCATATGGATCTCGGCTAATTTTTTCCACGCTTCATTTGCTGTTTTACAGTGCTTGATATAGTTTATTTGTGATGCTTTCACGCACAAAAATATACTCGCTAGGGCCTTTTCATCTTTGCTGTCAAAGATCGCCTTTTTTGCCTCAGTATCATTTGCATCGTTTGTCAATCGCCCGCATGTCACTGACCAAAGATCTGAATGTATCAGCAGACTTTTCATCTGCACTGACCAAACACTATAGTTTTCACTATCCAGTTTCTCGATCGCAAATTGTGAACTCATTTTGCACCACTTAGTGAGTCTCTTGTAATTTTCCACGAATTGGAATTTACCGTTGTCTTTTCGACTAACACGCACAGTTTCTTAAGCTGCCCTGGGCCCATAACCTATTCGGTTCAGAGTTTATTAGAGACTAAAAATGAAACAGAATATGTGCTGCAATCGCAGGCAGCCAAACTTAAGCATAAAGAGGAACAGAAGAAGGTCCGTTATATTTCAGTGAACGGACGCATGTACTTATAACAAAGATGCGAATATGCGAATAGACATTTTTAACATTAGTTTTTATGCCAAAAAATCCGCAATTGGGCCCAGTGTGCATTGGTGGGAAAGAAATAATGAACAATTTCCTACTTTATATAAAACAAGCTGCAAAATTTTATCAGCTCCGGCAAGCAGCGCTTCATCCGAAAGGGCTTTTTCAGTAGCAAGAAACTTAATAATTGACAAACGCTGTAAAATTGCACAACGAGATGATATGGTAAATCAAATCATGCTTTTACATTCGAATATAGATAATATTGATATGGATTTGTAAGAATTTTAGATATTAAGTAATAATAAATGAAAATGTTAAATATTATAATTTTTTCTATATTACGTTTTTTAGTTAGTTTTTAGTTTTTTTACCAAGACATAAAATTAAGTATATACATAAATATGATTATTAATTTATGTGTTTTTTACTAGACTTTAGTAGCAAGCGACAGTGAATAATAATGTGTGCATGTACATGTCCGATGCACTTTCTTCACTGTTGGTAGAGCTGATCAACGCACGGTTCTCTGAACAAGCGAAACTTATTAGTTCTAACATTCGTAAAGCGGACGGGAGGATACTGAAGGAGCTCGACACCAAGCTCAATGGCATTGCAAGTGATCTTGCGCTACTTGCCAAGAGAGTCCAGCATCTCGAAGATGAAAACATTCAGGCACTTCGAGAAAGGGTATCTGATCTCGAGGCAAAACTGGGAGCTCGGCAGATATCAGAGGAGAATGCCAACATTGCAAATGATGTTCGCATTCATGGTATCCCAATGAGTGATAACGAAAACTTAAAAACAATAATGAACAGCCTATTTTTCTCACTCAACCTCACCTCCCCGCCGCCGAGAATAAGTGAGGTGTTTCGTATAAAACCGCGCGTCCCGACACATACCGTTTTAGATCCGATTGTGATCGTAAAGTTTGTCAGCCTGCGAGATAAAAAGGCACTATTACACGCCGCGGGAGCATACCGACGGAACTCCAAGATGCCACTGAGTCTTAATCTCTTGGGACTCAACTCTCAAGCAGTGTTGCCAGGTCTTGAACAAAAAATAATGCCAGATTTACGAAAAAAACTAGCTGAAAATAGCAAATTTGTTTGTAAAAATGGCTGAAAAAATGGCTAACATTTTGTTACCCCAAAAAATAACCAAATTACTCCAAAATAACCAAAAAATTGAATTTTAATTTAAATGTCCAATAATGATTTTATTAAATCTACATCTTCACTGTCTTCATTGTTATATTTTTCATTTTCGGCCACCATTTTTAAAAATTTCGTTGGCACTTCATAATCGTGGCAGCATTTTCCATTTCTGCGCAGGCCGTATCTATAAAGAGGAATATTAATAATGCTGCTTTAAAAACTTAAGTAAATGGAAATACCTTATTTACTGTTCGATAAGTATTTTCACTCAAGTCACTTAGAGTATTTTCGCTGTAACTGGTAATTTTCACAGACCTAAATCACGGGTTCGAGAAAATTGCCGAAAATAGCTGAAGTTTATTTTAAAGTAGCTAGATTTATAGCTAGTAGCAATTTCTTAATTTTTCTAGCATTCGGCCTTTCAAAATGGCTAGAACTAGCCATAAAATTGCTAAACTGGCAACACTGCTCTCAAGCGCCCTTTTACATCAATGAGCAGCTGTCAAAGCTCAATTATCAAATTTTTAAAGAGGCGCTTAAGCTTAAAAGGCATAAAGCTTTCTCAGCGGTCTTTACGCACTCTGCTGAGGTGTATGTCAGGCGAGGCGGAGGCAGTGAGTGCATTTGCATTAAGAGTATGGATGAGCTTTTGTCTCTTTCCCAAATCGGCGTGGCGAACAACACTAGCTCTTCAGACCTGGCCTCTCCAACTGTGAGGAACTTATTTTGTTCCCAATAAACATGCACGAGCTTTTATTTTCATTTATTTTTGTATTCTAAAACCTCTTATTTGTCAACATTTAAATTCTATTGAGTTAGATATTCGCTTTAAGTTTTGTTGGTGCGTTTCTAAAATTAGGTCTCATCTCTTATGTTGGATAATATGATTGATCCAATGGCGAACAGTAATGTAATGCTTAGAATTCTAGCTAAGCAGCACAATGGGCTTAACATTTGTCATATTAATGCTCAAAGTTTAGTCAGAAAGATGGATAAGTTTCGATATATGTTTGTTAAGTCAAATGTTGATGTAGTGTGTGTATCTGAAACATGGTTTATGACTCAAATGTCTGATTTGTTAGTTTCATGTGAAGGTTTTACTGTATTTCGAGCAGATCGTGTTGGACATGGAGGGGGCGTGGCAATCTTTGTTAATAATAAGCTGCGATCCAAGTTATTGTGTAAGCATAAAGAACGAAGTACTACTGAGTACATTTTTGTGGAAATAAGCTGTCCACAGTATCTTCGTAAAATTTATTTATTTATTTATTTATTTATAATAGTTAGTTATAATTTAAAAATTAACACTAACTTAGTCACTAAAGCACTGGCTGCTAGGGCCTTCGGCTTGATGGTTTGTTATTTAATTTAATTTACATATTTACATATTACTTATAACATTATTACATTGGTATACATATTTACATATTTACAATAATTTTGGGAGATCATAGGAGGTGGTACGTTTTTGTTTTTTTGAGGAACTCGATTATTTTTGCGATATTTTCTGGGGTTGGGTTTGATAGAGTCGTTATGGGGCAGCTGGTTTGAAAAATTAGGTTTTTAAAAACGGAAGTTGCAGGGCAGTTGGTAAGAATGTGGTTTATGCTATGGTCTGTTGTTGTGTGACAGTTTGGGCATGGTAGGGTGTTGTCAGGATTGTTGTAGTGTTGTTGTGTAAATCTAGTGTGTCCTAGTCTGAGTCTTAGTATTTTTATTTGGTCGTTGCGTGTGATATTTTTTTGCTGTATATTTTTTAGGTAATGGGATGTGTGTGTTAGGTTTGTGTTTAATTGTTTGTACCATCTGTTGCAGCGTTCTAAGTTGTGTTTAAGCTCTTGTTCGAGTTCCTTAGCAAGGAATTTGTTTATGTCTATGGTGTTGAAGTTGGGAGTAAGGTGTAGGGGCATATTGTGTGTGGATTTGGCTGCAGTGTCGGCTAGTTCGTTCCCATCGATGCCGCAGTGGCTAGGGATCCAGAGGAGTTTGATTTTAGGGGCAGCTTTTGTAAGGAGTGTTCTGATGGTTGTTGGATATATGTTGTTGTTGTTGGTGTTGCTGATAGATTTTATCGATGCGAGGGAGTCGGAGCAAAGTGGTAGGATGCATCTTTTTAGAATTACGTTTTCGGTAGTTATAGCAAAGGTAGCTGTGTTATTTTGTAGTGAACCGTCTGTGTAAATGAATTTGTGATTGTTGTATTTGTCTTTGAGTTCTAGGAATTGTTGTCTGTAAATGCTTGGTGGCTTTGCTAACTTTGTGTAGTGTAGTGTTGATAAGGGAAGGGGGAATAACCATTGTGGGGTGATTGTTGTTTTGTTTGGAAGTGGTAGGTATGGGATGTTTTTTCCTTTGCATGATATTATGATTTTTTCGACTGCCGATGTTAGTTTGTTTTCTTTTTTCGCGCCGTTTTGTTTGATGTATTTGTGGAGTGGTGAGTTTGAACTTTGTATTAGTGTTTTGTAAGTTTTGGTTGTAATGAGGTCTCTTTTTTGTTCTATTGTCGGTATGTTTGATTCGAAGAGCAGGTTGGGAATGGGGGTTGAGCGCAGTGCTCCAAGTGAGGTGCGAATTGCAGCGTTAAAAATGGTTTTGAGTTTGTTGAGGGTTGACTTAGGGGCGTGGCCGTAGATAAAATGCTTATTGGTTGTGCTTATCGTCCGAATCGTGCAGCGTCTTACACTAATTTAATGTCGTCAATTTCAATGTTAACTGTTGCATATATTGACATTGTGATTCTGGGGGATTTTAATAGCAATGTACTGTCCCAGAATGATCTCGCCAACAATATGGAATCGCTTGGATTACACTTAGTCAATTCGACTAATCCAACCCATTTTACTTCCACCTGCAGTACACTCTTGGATTTGGTCTTCGTCAGTAATTCTCTAAAAACTCTTATGTATGACCAAATTTCCGTCCCCTGTTTCTCCAAACATGATCTTGTTTTTGTGTCGTATGATGTCTGTATTAATAAGCTGGATCTGACGTATACATATAGAGACTTTAGAAATATAGATTTTAACTATTTATCTGACGAATCTAATAAATGTGACTGGACCTTAATATACAACATGACCACAGTTAACGATCAGGTTGAATATCTGCAAGGTAGAATAATAGATCTGTATAATACTTGTGTCCCATTGAAATCTAAACTTCCCCAGTCTAGTGAGAAGCCCTGGCTAACACATTTCGTTAAAAGAGCCATACTAAAAAGAAATGAAGCCTACAACAAATGGAAAAGATTTAAGACTGACTTTTTGTACGATACCTTCAAAAGTTTACGACGTGCTGTTGTTAAATTGATTAATGATGGTAAGAAGCGGTACTTTTCCCAGAAATTTCAACAATCCATCTCGTCAAGAGATAAATGGAGTATTATCAATGAAATTGGAGTGGGAAAGCAAAAAGTTAGAACCAGTGTCGACGTTAATGCTGAAGAGCTTAACCAAAAGTTCGTCAACTGCGCTGTACCTGAGGCCCTAGCCAATGAATACCATAACTGTGATCCTCCTGTGATATTAGCTTTAGTTTTAGGTGTGTCAGTAATTATGAAGTCCTTGAATCTATGTTAAATGTCAAATCAAATGCAGTTGGACTGGATGATATAAATCCTAAATTTGTCAAAATTATAATTCCGTCAATATTAAACCACGTCACACATGTAATGAACTCACTTCACTACTTCGGTATTTCCTGAAAAATGGAAACTTGCTAAGATTATCCCTGTCCCAAAGGGAAATGCAGATTTCAGACCAATCTCAGTTCTTCCTTTTCTATCCAAAGTGTTTGAAAATCTATTAGCTAATCAAATAAATGAATATATGGTAACAAACAGTCTTCTCAGCAATAATCAATCCGGATTTAGGAAAAACAGAAGCTGCACAACAGCTATACTTAATATTGTTGAGGACATACGTAGAAGCATGGATGATGGCTACGTTATGTTCTTGACACTGCTTGACTATAGCAAAGCTTTTGATACTGTCAACCATGACATCCTATGCACAAAAATGAAGAAGCTATATAGTTTTACAACCACAGCCGATTCCTTATTACGCTCATACCTAGTAAACCGTTTTCAATCTGTTGTCACACCGTCAAGTTCGTCGTCATTTCTGTCCTTGAGCCGAGAAGTGCCACAAGGATCAGTTCTTGGGCCGTTATTGTACTCGTGTTATGTTAACGATTTACCCAATGTCTTTTCTGAATGTAATGTCCATATGTATGCTGATGATGTTCAGTTGTATTGTTGTAGTCCATTGTCCAGAATAGATGAATGTGTAAGTGTAATTAATAGAGAATTGGTAAAGGTGAGCGAGTGGTCACGAAGTAATGGCCTTGGTCTAAACACGTCGAAAAGTAAGTGTATAGTTATATACAAAAAGTCGATAGACACTTTAAACTTGGGAAAAATCAAAATTGACAATAATTCTATTGACTACGTAGACAGGGTAGCTAACCTAGGGATAACATTTAATAAGACTCTAACTTGGAGTGACCACATAATTAAATCAATAGCTAGAACTTATGCAGCCTTAAGAATGTTGTACCTGACGCACCATCTCTTGCCAATTAATATTAAACTCATTGTGGCCAAGACCTACCTCATACCAACTCTCTTCTATGGAGTAGAAATTGTTTCAAACCCTGACGCTGCTAGTAAGCACAGGCTCAATGTTGTCTTCAATAGTATTACCCGTTATGTGTTTAATTTAGGAAGAAGAGACCACGTTACACCATATGCATGCAAAATATATAATCTTAGCTTGGAAAAGTGGATTCAACTCAGAGCATTAATATAGTTACACAAAGTTATAAATACAAAAGAGCCCAGTTATTTATATAATAAATTGTTTTTTTTTAACTTCACGTCGGACAAATAATTTAATAATTGTACGTCATCGTTTATCTGTCTCTGAACAACAATACTTCATACACACTGTTCGCCTGTGGAACAACTTACCACACGACCTAAAGTTAATTAGAAGCGCACCACGATTTAAAAGCAGCCTTCTGCTGCACTTACAAAATAATATCTAACGTTAAATTAATTTTAATCCTAATATTTATAAATAAACATTCAAACTAAGTACATAAATGTTAGTCTGCTTAAGTTCTTCCAATTCACTAATTGTATAATTTAAATTATTTCTTTCTGTTTTTTTCTTTTGATTTTGCTTTGTTAATTTTAATTAATAATTTTGTTTTAGTGACTAGTGCCTTAAATTTAAGTTTCTTAGAACTTGTCGCACTAGGATGTTAATCAATTAATAAATAAATAAATAAATAAAGTATGTACTACATACATACTTAGGGTAACGCTGTACACGCGCTGCACATTACTATAGAAATGTAAATAGTATTATACAGCGTTGCACAGCGTACACATAACATAGCATACGATTTTGTGTGTACACGCTAACGTTGGAATAGGAACTTTGCTATTCCTAATTTAAAGAGTGCATAAAAATCGGTATTCACTATGCAGTGTACCAAAAAACGTGCATAGTTGTTTGTCGCGAACGTTTGATTCCATTCATGCAGAAGTCTAATATCTATGACGGATGACACCTTCTATCCTCCTACCAAAAATGGAGCCTTTAGCGCAAAAACTGACTGAAGGGGCGAAAGAGGTGGGTGTGGCATCAAAACTTTTGATGCAGTTTTTTTTGGGAATGTCATCGGCTATCTTGCCCCCAAATTTGGTGACTCTATCTGCTAAAATATGGGATATATATGTGTTTTATCGATTTGAAAATCGAGGTGTATCGATTTCCCAGGCACCCACTATCAAAATCTGAAACTCTATATCTCTCTTCGTTTTAAAGCTGTCACCTAATATGCTGGGAACATTGTTAGTGACATTCGTAACAGATTTGCATTTGGATGCCACGCCCTCTTATACCGCCCACATATATATCTTTTTCAGTTTTTGCGCTAGAGTCTACAAACTTGGTAGGGGGATGGAAGGTGCTATCCGCCACTGATATGCATCACAAATTTTGATGTCACGCGAACCTCATTTGGCTGAAATTTATACCCAAAACCCCCATTTATAATTATATCAACTTTCCCAACATACATCATGCGAATTTCAAAATTATTGTTTTTCGCCCATTCGCATTATGAAGCAAAACTTTTTTGGTTTTCGTTGCTTGCCAAACTTTTCTCTTTAATACAGCTTCAACCTCATCGACTGCAGCCTTGCCATGCGACGATGCAAAATAGTTCCACTCAACTGCTTTGCATTCAAATTCGACTATAATATCTGTTAATCTGTACATTCAGAAAAAAAGACAGTTCTAAAATAATAACCATTAGGTGTCCCCTTGTCACTTTTGGAAAGAAAGTTGAACTTTCCAAAGAGTTTAAAAACAAATTTCAAATTATTTCAGTAAGTGTCTATATACATGTTGTAAAGTGTTCAAATTCAGAACTAGAAAGCACATTGTGCGCTTTTTGCGCCTTTTCGCGTTATTTGATTTACAAGAAAGCAACATCTTAATCAGCAATGCAGATCTGCTAGAAGTGTTGCGGAAACAAAATGCTATATACCAGCCATGCCCAGCCCATTGCTCTTTGTGCTCGCTTTGTTTTTGTAATTGCTCCAGAAATAGCAAAGCTATGAGCGTATACATGCACGGCACCAAGTATAGGCAAACACAAAACATGCAAACAATTACTTGTGTATGCACTGCACCGTTATAATTCTCTTCTTTGTATTGGTCTCTGGACGTGCAAGCAAACTGACCAACAACAATTTTAATGCTTTTGTTTTTGCTTACCCAAATTCGTTGTAATTTTGTTGGTGTCTTGTCTTCGACTTTGCACTTGCAATAATCGGTATTGAGTTTAACCTGCCGGCAAAATGTTTAACATCGTAACATGTAGACTATGTTTACTTTTTTTTCCAGTGCACAAATTGAACAACAAACAAGAAAAAACGTTGCAGTCGGACGCAACCGACTGCGATATACTTTGATACCAGTTTACATAGCTGTTTTAAGGATTCCTAGTGCAAATAGTAATATATGAGGGCTTTGGGTATAATAATCAGGCATGACATTTATCTGTGGCGGATGGAACTTTCTATCCTTCTACCAAGTTTGGAGACTCTAGCGCAAAAACCGACAAAGATATAGAGGTGGGCGGTATAAGTGGGCGTGGCATAAACAATTTTATGCACACCTGTTTCGGATGTTACAACCAATGTTCATTCCAAATTTGGTGACTCTAGCCCAAAAACTAAGAAAGATATAGAGGTGGGCGGTATAAGTGGGCGTGGCATCCAAAACATTGATGCAGATCTGTTACGGATGTCACTACCAATGTTCATACCAAATTTGGTGACTCTAGCTTAAAAACTGACAAAGATACATGCCTTCCTTTTTTTAGGGCGGTGGGGCATGTCCCGTTGTTTGGGGGCGTGGCATCCAATGTTTTGATGCATAACTTTGTCAGATGTCAACATCTACCTTCATGTCAATTTTGGTGGCAATAGCTTGAAAACTGTAGAAGATACAGGCATTTTTAACACTTTGTCTGACGAAGGCATGTACCAAGATATTTGCAAAGTTGCAAGGCTCTAGCTTTAAGGGTGTCGAAAAAAGTTGCGTTCATACGGACAGACGGACAGACGGACGGACGGACAGACACCATGACGGACATTGCACAAACCCAATATACTATGATACCTTTGGTATCAAAGTATAAAAATTGTTCTCTTCTTGGTATTAGTGTTTTTATGTGTGAGTATTGGTGAGTACTCTGCCGTATGCAGTGTTGCTATAATAGTTTGCGCAAAAAACGCTACATTTTCAAAAAATAAAGCCAAAAAACCCAAAAATCCTTTCAAAAAAGCTAAAATAAGCCCCAGATTTTTTTAAAATATTTTTAATCAAAATTTTTCAAAATATCGTCTGTTTATAAATCATCTTCGTCTGAGTACATATTTTTGGATGTTCCGATCATCTGTATGAATTTTTGTTGTATTTTATATTCATGACAACACTTACCATGGCGCTGCAAACCGGATCTATGTTGGACACAAAATGTAGTTTATATTTTTAATTTAGATATTTTTAAGTGAGTTTACCTGATGCTTAAAATTGCGTTTAAAGTGTCAACATTCATTCGGTTTCTTTGTTTATATTTTACCAAATTGACCTGGCTAAAAACCCGCTCAACCTCGGCGTTGGACCACGGCAACGACAAATCTTGCAGTACAATGGTGGACAACTCTTTGAATCTGGGGTTTCCACCAGAATCGCAGTATGCGTTTACTTCCAGCCAAAACTGCAACGTGTCGTCCGTGTTTTCCCAATTTATAATCAGCCATGCTCCGGTTATCGCAAAATTTTGCGTTTTACGATTTGGGCAAATTCGTACGAATTCAGTTTTGCGTGCTCCGGTTTTCGCAACTTTTAAGCTATTGATAAAATTCCATATCGAACTAAAAAAAACAGCTGTTTTCCTTTTGTTTACTTTTTACTTACGGAAATATTTTGAGAAAATGCCGTGTGTTTTTGCAATTGCAATCTTTAAAGCGAAAAGACGACGGAAAATTAAAGACCTGAGGTACAGGCAACATCTTCGGAATAATGGCTGTGTATAACCCTTGGCCATTTCCGGGTTATCTTTCATAAATAAGATCAAGATCTCGTCCTGAGACGCTGTTTTATGTTTACCCCTACAAATTTACCAATTCTGCTTGGCTCAATTTGGCAGCAATGCAATTTTATGTGTGCTCAGAAATAATTGTATTAAAATTATAAATGAATCATAAATTTAATTTCTAATTTAATAAATATGAGCTTAAATGATAATCAAATAGGGAAAAAATTAGTTTTTGGCCGTATAAATTATAATTTGTTTGATATTTGTTATTTACTTTTGAATTCGCATGCTCGTTCACTGCCGGTTTGAAATCGCAAAATTCTTGCGTTTTGCGAAAACCGGAGCACAAGCTTTTGCGTTTTAGCGTCAAATCGCAAAATTTTTGCGTTTTGCGATAACCGGAGCACGGCCCAATATGTATGTTTTGGTGCTGATTTTCAATTTCGCCAATATTATCCACACCAAAGTGTTCCAAAACAGGAACGATGCTTTGTTTTTTATGTTTCAAAATATTACCTGTAAATGAATCAATTTGCTTGAGCAATTAATAATTATCGGGAAGTCTGAAGAAAAAAATAATAATTAACTATCTAATAATCTATCTAATAATTAATTATCTATTTCGATATTCGATGGTAATATTTTTTGCTTAAGTGCTTTAATTGCAAAAACAAAATCGTTGAGCAATTTTGTTGCGTCAACGGCTTTGCTTTGGAAGCATTTATTTATATTTTGCATTTTCTTTAAAATTGGCTTAAGAAAAAGCAAATATAAAAAATTTGATTGGTTGTTGTAAAGCGAGAGCAGACTTTGTGCCTGATAGCACTTCTCCCGCGTCGCAGCCAATTGAAAATGCAGTTTTAATTCCTCCCACTGCTCTACAATTCGTTTGACGGCCATTTCAATCGAAAGCCATCTCGTGTCGCAAACTCTCGGTATTTTAAGTGGGGCCTTTAAGGACAACAAATAATTAATATTGTTTGCTACAAATCAACGATTAGGACAAACACATACAAAACATTACTAAAAATATAGAACGGTTAATACATTTGTACATAAGGAGCTACAGACATGTCACGGGGATTATGTATGATCAAAACGTATACCTCAACATTATTAAGGCATTTGTAAATTTTTTTGTACTCAATTTGCTTACAAGAACTCTTTGAAAACCAGTTGTAGGTTGAATAAATTAAATATTCGAGTGACTCTGGCAAGAAGAGCTTACAGGCGTGATTGACTGCCAACTGCACTGAGTGGCAGACGCACTTAATTAAAACTAGTCCTGGTGCTTTATTTTTAAGCTCAGTGTATACACTTTTTTTGGCTCCAATCATAACACTTGCGTTGTCTGTTCCAATGCCAATGAGTTGTTTTATATCCAACGCTTAAGTTCATCCTTGATAGCACTTACAATCGATGTTGCATCTCCACATTCTAAAGCTATAAGGCTAAGAAATGTCGACACCATTGCCTTACGTTCCACAGAACAGTAGTTGATAACAACGCCTTTACATAAATACATACATAATAAGTGGGACACGTCCATTAATACTTAAATAACACAGAGCCATGACAACTTACCGAGTAGTTTCGTAAAGCTACAATCAGTGGATTCGTCTTATATTAAACTACAGTGGTTCACAGCTTATTTCAACCAGCAGTAAACAAAAATTTTAAGTTGCTATAAAAACTAAAATAAATCAGGTATTAAAGTTCTTTAAGCGCACACTGTTAGAGGGATATTTCAGAATATTAAATATCAAAACTATATATTTTTTTGAATTTTATTAGTATTTTTAAACAATTTTGAACTAAAAAAACACCCAAAATCTGTTCCACAGCTTATTTCAACCGGCTGACAATTATATTTTTAAATGTAATAAACTAATAATAATATATGTTTTAATATTTGGTATGACCACCCTTCTGGTCAATGATCATTTTGAGCCGCTTTGGCATAGATTCCACCAGTTTATTGGTTATGTCTGGCGTTATTTTAGCCCATTCCTCAACCAATGCGGCTTTCAGCTCCGTTTTATTGGAAATTTGGCGTTTTCTTATATGTTTATCCAAAATGGCCCACAGATTCTCAATAACGTTCAAGTCGGATGACTGTGCTGGAGGTTGCATAACATGCGGGCAATTCCAGATGAGCCATGTCTGCACAATACCCGACTTGTGTTTAGGGTCGTTATCCTGATAGAATCTGAAATTGTTACGAATCCCTAGATTTTCGGCACTTTCGATTAAATTGGCCCTCAAAATATTGAGGTAATGGGTTTTGTCCATTGTTGTCTCAATAAATTCCAGATTTCCAACGCCAGCCGCCGACATACAAGCCCAAACCATGACGCTGCCACCGCCGTGCTTGACTGTTGCTTTCAAATTCTTCATTGCCAGCTCCGTGTTCGGCTTACGCCACACATATGAGGCTCCATCTGACCCGAAAATATTGAATTTGGACTCGTCAGCGAATATCACTGAGTTCCAATTGGTTGAATCCTTATTCACGTGTTCCTGGGCAAATTTAAGACGAGACTTCAGATTTGCTCCGCTTATGAATGGTTTCTTAAGCGGTATTCTGCCATTATAGTCATGCTTACGCAGCACACGACGCACAGTTTCTGGGTGGCACGACTTTCCCAGCTCTGCTTCAATCTCACTGGCCACTTTTGGAGCGGACAGTCTCGGGTTTTCCCGGATTTTACGGACAATATAGCGCTCATCCGTTGCGTTGAAAATTTTATTGGGAGCGCTGCTACCCTTATCGGGCGTTCTATTTTCGCGGACAAATCGGTATATTATGCTCTGGACTGTTGAATCACTCAGTCCAACCATCTCGCCGATTTTCCTGCGCGAATGACCGTTTTTAAAAAGATTAAGGACAATTTCCCGCTGCTCAATTGTGGCTCGTGGCCCCGTATTAAAAAACTTATGTTTCTCTGGTGTCAATACGCAAATTTCACCATGAATTGTTTTAAAAGCATAGCGAAAATAATGACTAAAGCATAGAAAGAGAGTTCACCGTTATATTGCAAATTAACGGAACATAGCTCAGTTGCTAAGCAACTGGTTGAAATAAGCTGTAGAACAGATTTTGGCTGTTTTTTTAGTTTAAAATTGTTTAAAAATACTAATAAAATTCAAAAAAATATATAGTTTTGATATTTAATATTCTGAAATATCCCTCTAACATTGTGCGTTTAAAGAATTTTAATATCTGATTTATTTTAGTTTTTATAGCTACTTAAAATTTTTGTTTACTGCTGGTTGAAATAAGCTGTGAACCACTGTATATTTGGCGCCACCAATATCGTTGCGGAGATCTTCCTTGAAGTGGCACGCTAAAATATTCTTTACGATGTGCGTACATTTTGTTCGATGCAGCTTGATTTTTTTCAGCTGTGCTGCTCTCATTAAAGTCTGTGCTGCATAACATGCCTAGGTGATCTACCGACGCAATGGCGGTATGTTTGGCAATGAACAGACAAAGCGCAGCTTCGTGCTCTAATGTTTTAATTGGCAATTGCATGAACTGTATTTTGTTGGCTTGCGAAAAGCCGCTCATGCAACTTACGTGTTTTTTGGTTGCAGCATGTGCTCGCAAATCGCTCAATTTTGCGGCCAAACCGCACTTGCAATAACTGCAGTAAGCACGAGTCAAATCTGTTAGATCCTTACGGAGCCACTCCTTAAACTCGGCGTCCTGCAGCCACGCATCGCGTACCTTTTGTTTATAAGTTTTAGCTTTAAGCCTAGTACGCTTGACAACCAGAGACAACCGTAACGTTAATGCACATTGTTAACAGACCGTAAAAGTGTGTACGCAGAGTAACGAAATGTATATTTTTTATACCCTTAACCCATAAAATGGGTAAAAAAGGGTATAATGGTTTTGTGCAAATGTATGTAACAGACAGAAGGAAGCATCTCCGACCCTATATAGTATATATATTCTTGATCAGCATCAACAGCCGAGTCGATCTAGCCATGTCTGTCTGTATGAACGCGCCGATCTCAGAGACTATAAGAGCTAGAGACTTCAAACTTTAAACTTAAGCTCTCCTATACCATGAGAAGATCAAGTTTGTTTCAAACTATCGATAACATTTTTGGTTCTCGATATACACATGTGATAGATAACAAAAAAAGCTTGAATTTTAAAATTGTGAAAATGAGGTTTGAAATTATGAATAAAATAATGAACATTTAAAAAAATTTGATCGAAATCGGTTAAGAAACACCTGAGATATCACAGTTTGAAGTTTGATCATACTGGTCACTGAGTGAATATTAACAAATTACCGTACGGGTTACGTATGGGGTTAAGGGTATGTCGTCGAGATTTCTCGACTAGAGCTTTCTTACTTGTTTTTAGTAACTATAATCGTTTGTATCGATTATTCGGGTTTTTTTTTCTATTATTAGCGTTAACAGTCACACTTGTGTTTTTTATTAAAAGCAAACGTTATAAACTGTAATATGGATGTTGAAAAATCTAAACTTTTCATTTATTTGCTCCATTACAATAGCATGTATTTAGAAAATAAAGAAAGGGAAACGTTGTCAGAGGCGTCCGTGGGTGGATCCATATTCAATGGCCAGATCGCGCAACGGAAGATTTGATATTTTGAAACAACATTTTTAGTTTGAGAATTTGATCCAAAATCCAAACATAGTTCATGAAAATGTTCATATATCGGCTGATCATTTCATGCCAATGTCCTCCCATGCTGCTTTGGCGACGATAACATTATAATGATTTGCGTCTGTGAGGTCCCACAACACGGGTTTGCCCCTTACAGCAGCAATTAAATCTATTTTTTGCAATGTTGTTCCAAAATTCTCAAACCGGCTTTTTTGCCAAGTCATATTCGTTTGTCATAACCGTATATTAAGTTGTTGACACTTATGTTACGGCTACGTGGTGAAAAATTAACAGTGTGAGGAGCTATGGCTGCACCTCACAATTAATGTTGCAGAATATATTATATATTTATATTATAGATATATTATCATATATATATTCATATAGCAGAATGTATATATACATAGATATATAAATATAGACTAAACATATATATATATAATCAAGAGAAGAAATGACTCTGCAGAACAAACCCGAGACCGGTCCTGACAACACGGCGAATTCAGATGCCGTCTCACTCTGACAAAGGATGTCAGCGTATAGAGATGTGTCTAACATCAGGGCAAAGAACCGTTAGTGTGTGAGCGGTGCGATCGCTTGGTATAGTGATCACTGTCACACTTACGGCAGGCGTGAATAACAGCGAGTAGTAACCGCTGTTGCTAAGGGCAATTTAGCATCACGCCACCTTCGCCCTTGAAATGACTTTGGCGACGACAGGCCCCGCACCAGCGAGATGGCAGCGGGTATAAAAGGAGCCAGCAGCAGACCATTAGGGGGCTGAAAATCAAGAGTGAAACACGCGAGTATACGTTACGGTCGGTCAATAAACGCATCAGGACATTCGAGAAGGCGATAAATAAAGATCCTGTGCATCATTAAGAATAAAATAAGACTAAGTCAACATATTGTGAAAATATCCTAAGTGCGGTTACAACCTGTTCGAAGTAAGCGCTATCGATACTTGTTCGGCGGACAACCTGAGTGAGGCAGATCCTTGCTACCATTGTGCCGAACTAGAGAACCTGGCGTAGGACAGGTGAAGCACACTTACACCAGCGAGTAGGAGAACTATTGGTAGCTTCTTGCGGAGTCAAGAAAGCCAATAGTGTGTCCTGGCGAACAACTGGTGTAGTGTGCAATAAACCTAGTCGAGTAGGTGAGTCTAATTTCGACCGTGGTTGGCAGGCTGACATATCACCAGCAGTCCTAAGACAAGGATACATAGTGTGGATCCTAGAGCAGCGCGGGCTGAACTAGATATAAGACACCTCTGTACAACCAACTCAAGAACAGTGCAAATTAAACATATTATAATTCGAAACACCCGGCGTTATTATTTGTCGCAGCGCCACAAATACAAATTTGTTGGCACGTACCCTCAAAACCGCGAGAGCTAGCCCAGCTTTTATTCGGGACAACCGAAGGTTCGTTACAACAGCTGTTAAAATTTCAACTCACTGTTAGAAACTTATTTGTCAAGCGTACCAAATCAATGTTAAGTTTTTACGTTTCGTCTGTCAACAGTACAGAAACGTTTTTTTTTATATGAAGTTTTTACGTTACGGTTGTCAAGCGTACTAGGCTTTAGACATCACAACTATTTAAGTGAAGTCACAATAATTGTTTATATATATTCCTTGATTGGTTTAATTATTTAGATTTATATTTTAATTATACTCACGGCAAGAAGCACAAAAACAGTGTGCCCATATAATTAACAAAGGGATTTTGTTAATGTTATACATAACATAGCAGTGAGGAGTAACTCACTATGTTAACATTATGGCGAGGAGCGATTTACTAAGTTATGTTCAACAGATATATAATCGATATAATGCTTTAGTGCTGTAAAAGCCTTAAAATAATTCAAATGTATGAAAATATAATTTGATACATAAAAAACGCTAGTTAAAAATTGAATAAAGCTAAATTAGCTACTTCCCCCTGTTTTACATTTTTCCCGCAATCGCAATTCAAAAAACCCCAAATCTGGGGGGAAAAACGATAAATCGGCAACACAGGCCGTATCCTGGATTAGGACACCTCTGCTATATACACTTTTATTAGTATGAGCATAGCTGCTCGTAGGCGCGGCCTAGTTGATCTTGCTGTCCTATTAAGATTACTTGTATTAAGCCCCGGAAAAGACGGTACTATTCGCAAAATGATAAAGAAGCCCTTGGTACAGCCCTTGCGAACTTCCGCTAAAGAGGCCTTGGATTTGATTCTGGATCAAGGTTTCACAACTGAACAATATTGCGCAATTCAAGAGGATGCAAAATGCAGGAAAGCTGATATATTGAATTGAATCACACAACAAGTCGAATAGTGGATTGTTAAAAAGAGGCTATTGCAACGGCACTGAACATCTAGCAGTCTGACTTTTTATCTGCCGAATTGATATTGAGTTATGGCTTTGATGGCAGCACGGGACAAGCTAACTATAATCAGGCTTACACTAACGGCCAGTCCCAAGATGCAGACTCTTCACTGTTTGCCACGGCAGTTATGCCTCTTCGTCTGATCGATTCGTCCGGCAATATATTGTGGAACAATCAAACACCGCAGAGTATACGTTTTTGCAGACCGTTAAAATTAGAGTTTCTTAAAGAATCCATAAAAGTTATTAAAAATGAGAACAAACGTATGGAAAGCGAAATCAGTGCATTAAATTCTATAAAAGTATATCTCAATGAAAGGCAATGTGTATATGTAAGGTTTAGCTTGTATTTGACTGTAATTGATAGCAAAGTGCTTAATGCCCTAACAAATACGAAATCTTACCAAGCTGGCCCAAACCTAAAGATTTTTTTTGGTAACAAAAATTTTAAGTGCATTAAAGTTGTTCCCATTCTCCACAATCCAAACCAAAATACGGTTTGGATTAGGTTTTTGAATTCGTAGTTCAAGCTGGGTATAAAGTAGATGTGGAGAAATGGCGAACTTCAAGCCAACACGATAAAAGCATTGTGTTGCAAAAAAAAAAAAAATATTCAGCGAACGTTTTGGGAAAAGCTGTCCCTGAAAGTTGACCAACCAAAACAAGGAGGATTCGGAAGCATGCAGCACGCCGTGCATTCAGCGAATATGAAGCTTTCGCAGAAATAACTGGCGTCGATACACACCTTATTTTAAACATGAGGAATATACTTATAATTAATTCCATGTGCTATGCGGGAATGCGAGATCAACACCCAAAAGCATTAGAGCTGGCGTCCCCCAAGGCAGTGTGTTGCGCCAACTACTATATAATATATACACAGCAGATCTGCCTGTAATTGAGTGCCCTGAGCTACTTGTTGCCACCTACGCCGATGACACAGCATTTCTAGCAACTGCTGATACACCGGAGGAGGCCTCTCGAATAGTGCAAGCTGAGTTGGACTTAGTAAATGACTGGCAAAGGAGGTGGAACATTGCGGTCAACAATGAAAAGTCCACAGCCACCACATTTGCAGGGTAACTGTCCAGCTGTTTACCTGGATGGGGTCTATATCCCGGAAGAGGCAGCGCCAAAATACCTTGGCATGACTCTGGACAGGAGGCTGACGTGGAGGGCTCACCTGATGAGAAAACGAAAGCAGGCGGAAGGAACTCTGAAGAAACACTACTGGCTAGTAGGCCGCAGTAGCAAGTTAAGCATCCGGTCAAAGTTGCTTGTGTACAAAGCTATCGTAAAAGCAATTTGGACATACGGGATTCAACTGTGGGGAGCTGCGAGACGAAGCAACCGGCAAATTATACAAATCTTCCAAAACAAAGCCCTGCGCATCATTGGTAATGCGCATATTTACCACGACAACGCAACCATACACAGAGTTGTCAACATACCTTGGATAACGAAAGAGATAGAAAAGAGGAGCTCCAGGTACCTAACACGTCTAGACCAACACCTAAACAATCTAGCAATTGGCCTGCTGGACAACAGCACTACCATGAGAAGACTGAAAAGAAACCATCCGCTTGACCTTTCACGAACATAATATAATACCAGCTACAAGAAACATTAAAGGCAAAGAAAGACAGATTTAAAAACAGTTAAAAGACAGATATATACACTCAGAAAAAAAGCCAGTTCTAAAATCATAACCATTAGGTTATGATTTTTACCGGCACCGGTCATAAATTTTCGTTCTTGAATTAAGAACAATGGTAATGAATTAAGAACGCTAGCAATGAAATGTTCTTGATTTGGTACAAATAGAACGGATTTGGTAGATTTGTACCAAATTAAGAACGATGTTCTTATTTATGTACCCGTGAATCGATACTCGCT
The DNA here is from genome assembly GCA_018152965.1 of Scaptomyza pallida. NCBI lineage: Eukaryota > Metazoa > Arthropoda > Insecta > Diptera > Drosophilidae > Scaptomyza > Scaptomyza pallida. Next base: position 154,481 of record JAECXP010000014.1, read on the forward strand.
CTCTCGCAAACATGAAATGTGTATGCAAAGTAACGGGATCGCTCTCTCGTATCTGCGAAGTAACGGAATGTCTCTCATTAGAGCAGTGGTCGGCAGAAAGGGGTATTTAACAATTATACAAGTCATTTAATGACGCCTGATGGTCGTGCTGTCTAAGACGCCGCTCAAACCGAAAGTCCCCGGTTCAAATCCTCGTTGGGAAAAAAAGGAAAACTGCATTATTTATAATAAGCATATTCACATTAACATTAACTGCTAACATTAACATTAACACAATTATAATACATTAGGGGGACTGTTTGTTATACACAATTGTATGAAATATTATAGTTAGACGTAAAATGAAATAAAATGTTGTTAATCTTGATAATAAAAAAATTTTTTTTATTTTTAACAAATTAATAACGAAATGTTCTTAAAATAAGAAAAATTGTTCATAAATTAAGAACGAAATTTTCTTAATTTAGGACCAAATTATGACCAAACACAAAAAAGCGTTCTTAAAAAATTCATTCAAATTCGTTCATTAAACATGACCGGCGTTCATAATTTAAGAAAAAACGTTCTTAGCGTACTATCATGACCGAATGGTAATAGTTTGGTAATGATTCGGTACAATTAGAACGAGTTTTTTTCTGGGTGTATATATATAAAAAAAAAAAAAAAACTTATATCAGTATCCTGTCAGCTGCCAATAAATGCCGAAAAATTTGAAGAACTTTGCCATCAAACTGGTCACCTAATAATTGACAAATATCCATGGCCACCAGTGACAGCGACGGTCCACAAGATTCTTGTCCGCTCAAGTCCGTTATTCGTCAGTTATTTAAGTGAAGAAGCAGCTGAATCCAGAAATAAAATATAAAAATCCGACAGACTACACCATGCAAGGAAAAGCAGCTGAATTAACAACCTTACAGACGTTTTTCACAGAGCACTGGATACTTCCGACCCTATGTCATCCTTAAATTTAAAAAGCCGGATCCAAAAAGATAAGAGACTTGCTTTGCCAGTAGAAGTCATCCAACTGTTGGCTTGTGAAGTAGAATCTGCAAATGAGTCTGCAAATGATATCGACGCAAGGGAAGACATATGTTTTTTATAATAATAATGAAATTAATGACATTGATAAAGTTGAAAATGAATACATAAAATAATACAACAAATAATTTTTTTTACTCATTGAATAACTTCTATATTTATTATGCGATCTCGACCAAATTTACAGAACACATTTGAAATAGGACATTCAAAATTTCAAAATTGGGGTCTCTTACTTTAAAATTGCTTTAAATTTTCGTTTTTTGCCGATTTCTGTGGGCGGTGGGGGGCGTTAACACGCCCACTTTTCGAAAATACCTTCCTATAGTCATAACCATCATTATACAAGAAACCTGCAGTAAAAAATCTTGTTAATTTCCAAAATTTTAATTTTGGCCACCGAAACGGGTCAAATTCAACATAGTGTAGTGGCACCAATTCGAGGCACACGTCATCAGTACATTTCTTGCAATTTTTTCTCATGCATGTTAAATTTTCAATATGGCAACAAACTGATTGCAAAAAGTACACACGATTACTTAAAATTGTCGGAATTATTTTAGCAAAAACCTTTATAAAAAAGCATGATACATGCATACGCACATGTTGTTTGGCATTTTGCTTGACAATTTTACTTGGCTAGGCCGACATTGGCAAAAATTTGTTGTGCTAACACCATTGCCAATAGTTTCCATGTTAAAGATTTCGAAAGCTTTTCTTACGGTCATTATCATAAAACACTTTAAAAATATCTCTCCGTTACAAGTAAAAGTGTCTGTTTTGCCTGCAGACTGCACGCTAATGTCTTTACGTGAACAAAATTATTTTACTTGCGCAAGCTTAGCTTAAGTTGGAGAACTCTTAACCTGGTTTTTACTTATTTCTTATAGAGCGCTTTTAAGACAAGAATCTTTTATCCAGCGTCTGATGTAAGACCCTTTCTACCTTTTTCAAAGCTTTTCCAAACGTCTGCTCACAGCTATCAGTTATAGGGTTTAATAACGACTTCTTGTTGCTTTGCATTTATTTATTTGTTTTATTTATTTATTTATTTGTTTAATGTCAACTAATATCAGTCGACATAAAATTAAATCAAATTAAAAAATAGAGCTTAAGCTACAAAAATGTTTAAGATTAATGCACAAAATTTTAATTTAAATCATTAAGCAAACTGAAATGAAATGAAAAAGTTTAAAAAATCAAAATATTCTGGGAAATTCAACAAAAATTTAAAATTTAATGATCTAACATTTGTTGCAAGGATTGGGAAAAACCCAATCAGATCATAAGATTAGTGACTATGACTAGGTAAGTAAAGCAGTATGGAACTTTTTAGTATGGGAATGGAGGCCTCAAAGGAAACAAGTGTAAAACATCTTATTGTAGTCTGCGCACACTACTCGAAACGGTTCATGCATTAGATAGTTGGTAGAGCAACGATCAAGGTTAATAGGTACAAAGTTACGAGAAGATCTAATAGGGACAGTTAAGTTTATTCGACTTAATAAAATGGGTGAGTCGATTTCACCATTGAGCAGATTAGTAACAAATAAAACTCCATGCATAGTTCTACGGTTTAAAAGAGAAGGAAGGTTAATTAATAGAAGTCTACTTGAATACGAAGGCAAATCAACACCGGGAACCCAGTTAAAACTTCTAAGTGCAAATAAAAGAAATTTCTTCTGAACAGATTCGATTCTATCCTGATGAATCCTGTATTGCGGAGACCACACACAAGATCCATATTCATTGTTATTAAGCTTTGTTCTATGATTTTGCTGCCTTCGATGATCTTTTTCCCGCTTACTTTCCAGAAGCCTCTTGATTTTGTTTTCCTATTCCCTAAATTTTGCGGGCCATAATCTCATTCTCCTTGCAGCATCATCTTGTTACTTCTAGCGCTTAACGGGATCTTAGTTGATTTTTTCAACATAACGTCGTGCTGCTTCTTTATTATTATTGTTACTCATCTGCATGAAAAGTAAACATATATGAAAAGCAATACTATTTTGTTCTAATATGTCGAACTTACGATCGCAAACGTGACAAACATATTATTAAAATAAAAATTTTTTCAGGTGCGTTGGCGCAGATTTTTTTTGCTAAATTATGCGCATTTAACTGTCTTTGTATGTACATTTTCACCAACTTTCCATCGTTTTGAAATTTTTGCGTGGCTGATTTGGTGTAAGTAAAATATGTCACAATTAAATAAATTTACCAATATTCTTTAATTCATTAGTTGAATAATAATAATTGGTGTTGGGGTTCGGAAGTCGCAAGGATGGATAAATTCGTTGGGAACAGAACCGAAGGTAATTAAAGCTTACAAAAATTGTCGTTTGAAATTGCAAATTAATTTTTATACTTTGATACCAAAGGTATCATACATGTCTTCGTCAAACAAAGTGATAAAAATTAGGGCTCTACGACCTCAGGGGGCCCCACCGCCATAATAAAAACCGGAATGTATGTATTTTCGCCAGTTTTGAAGTTAAAGTTACCCAATTTTATGGCAAGATATCTGGTGACATTCCCAAAAAACTGCATCAAAAGTTTGGATGCCACGCCCACCTCTTCCGCCCCCACCCACCCAAATTGACTTGAAGGTAGATGCTGACATCCGACAAAGTTATGCATCAAAACATTGGATGCCACGCCCCCCAAACAACGGGACATGCCCCACCGCCCTAAAAAAAACCGGAAGGCATGTATCTTCGCCAGTTTTTAAGCTAGAGTCACCAAATTTGGTATGAATATTGGTAGTGACATCCGTAACTGGTCTGCATACAAATTTTTGATGCCACGCCCACTTATACCGCCCTCCGCAATATCTCTCTCAGTTTTCGAGCTAGGCTCTTCAAATTTGGTATGAACATTGTAAGTGACATCAGTAACAGATCTGCATCAATAGCTGCACTAGGTTGCCCTAGTGTACACTAGTTCTCAAAAAAGTGTTCGAAAGCTGCACTTTTTTACACTAAACTGTTCTGCCCTGTGTTTTTTAGTGTGCCCTAACTGTCACTTTTCTGCACTTTTCTACACCATCAAAAATCAAGAGCAGAAAAGTGTAAGTTAGGGCACAACAGCTGTTTTGTGTCAGTTTTGTTCTGAATGTGAATAAACAGCTGTTTTTTGTCAGTTAAGTTTTTGAACACTTAAATTGAATTACAAACGTTGCTTTAAATAATAAACAAAAATTGTATAATGAAACCATAAATAATTTGTACATTGAAGAGGAGTATTTGCACGCATTTCAAAATAGCAAATTTGCTTAATATTTATTTTCATCTGTTACAGTCAGCTGATTTTGGCTTCATTTGCTCGAACTCACACCAATTTTGTTCGATAGTAGCTCTGCACTTTTTTGCACCTTAAATTTTCAGGGTTGTATTTTTCGTGTTCTGTACTGCACTGCACTACCCTACACTTTTTACTAACGAACAGACCTAATGTGTACATGTGTACAGTTGTATCGTGAGCCACAAAAAGGCTGCTTACTCACGCAACGAAATGCGTGTTTATTTAAGTACTATCGTACTATCGTTCAATTGTATCATGGTCTCACTCACACTCACAGCTTGAACGCAAACTTGGTGACATCTCACTCGCACTTATGGTCAAACATACAATAGTGGACCAAATTTTGCCGAGCAGGCTACCTTGTATAATTGTATCATGGTTTGAAGCAAGGCATACTTAACTAGGTAGCCTCACTCTTTTGCTCGCCCTCTTTGCTGTTGCCTTACGCAAGGCAATGAATATGTATGTGTGTATACATGTGCATGGTCTCATTTTTCGTAAGGCAACGAGAGAGCGGAGTGAGGCTACCTAGTTAAGTATGCCTTGGTTTGAAGCATGATACAATAACCGAAGGTAGTCACATCGGCTGTCAAAAAGTTCGGGTTTTAATTCAGTGCGTGTTCGCTGTTCAGTTGAAGTTGACACCACAAAGAGGTCAGGCTTTTAAAAAAAGGCGACTGAACGAAGATGCTGTTCCACAGAGAGAGCCTGAACTCAATATTCCAAAATTAGGCTACGCCGATTCAAGCACGCAAACAAAGTAAGTTGAACGTGTTATAATAAGTAAATACTTACAGGGAAACAATGTATTTTTATTACAGGGACAATATATTAAAGTCAACAATGTTTATTGAGAACAAGAGCCTTAGGAAAAGGATTCGTGAGATGGAGAAGGAAAATCGTTCTTTACGCCAGCAGCTTGAGGAATGTAAGGAGTTGGAAACGTCTCTAGGCAAAATTTTCACGGAGACTCAAATAAAAATATTAGAGAGTGGAGAAAAGCGAACCACATTCAAGTCTACCGACTTTTCTGCTGCGATTTGTCTTCACACAGCGGGGCCTGAAGTTCCTATTAAAACGGGTACCCTAGATGTTGTTATTGACCTCATGGATAACGAAGAAATGCTGGAAGTAGAAAAGTTGTGCGTTTTGTCTTTCGACGAGATGAAGATCACTGCTGGTTTTGAGTATGATAGCTCAGCGGATGCCGTTTATAAGCCAAGTAATAACGTACAATTGGCCATAGTTCGTGGGTTAAAAAAATCATGGAAACAGCCAGTATTTTTTGACTTTGATACCCAAATGAACGCGGATACTCTGAACAACATCATAAAGAAGCTACACAACAGAGGTTATCCCGTAGTCGCCATTGTTTTAGATTTGGGCCCTGGCAATCAAAAGTTATGGAGACAGCTAGGCATATCCGAGAGTAAGTTTGATATAACAATTAATTAATACATGTAGGATTTCCGAGTGTTAAACGATTAAGTGATGTTTATTCTTTACTTTGCATTATATATTTTAACATATTTTCTTATTTAAATGAATACAATATTTATTAATAACTTTACGACGCGAGCAACGTTTGAACCAACTTGTTCGGCACGATCAAGAAGAAGAAGAAGTGAACATCGGTTTTCTTATCGATGCATCGTTACTAATATCGAAATAACTCAGGGCTGCACTTATTTATTTTATGCATTCAAACGATACTGACTAACTTACTGATTTTAAATGATAAACGATATAATTATGCCTGCGTCTTAATTCAACTGCCACATACATATAGAAAAATTAGTAATCTTTTTGTTTTAGCAAAAACCTGGTTTAGCCATCCAGCGGATGATAAACGTAACATATATGTTTTTGCGGATACACCTTATTTGATAAAGTTGGTTCGTAACCACTATATCGACAGCGGATTAAGGCCTGTTTACCCAAAAATTTAATTTAACATAACTTAGTTTAACAGTCAGCTGACTCAATCAAACCTATGCGAACTCTATGTAAGCGTTTACCCAAAATTTAATTTAACATAACTTAATTTAGTTTAGTTCCGAACCTGCAGGTTGCAGATTCTTAAATATTTTCGGTGTTGGTAAGCATGAAAATACAAAACAGCTGATCAAAAAGTGTTGTGCAAAACGTTTACATATTCAAATATTTAAATGAACAAGCATAAGCTTATTATTTTAGTTGAAAATCATGTTTGTTGTGTGATAAAATGTCAAAATACTTTAAAAATATAATTAAAAAAGATAAGTTTGGGCTTATATATTGCCATGAGCTCAAGTAAAAATGTGTTTGAATAACAATTCAAAATGTAACGGCGGGCTTACAACACTGTAAACATCATTTTAAACGCTTTACACACTGTTTCCTTATGTTAAATTAAATTTTGGGTAAACGCATACATTTTCTTAAATTAAATTAAATTAAATTAAATTAAATTAAATTAAATTAAATTTTGGGTAAACAGGCCTTTAGTCATCAACGGCAAAATACTGACAAAGACGACAGTCCAACAGGCAATTACCCACTGCGCTAAGTCTGATGTGTCTACATCAGAGGTGGGCAAGCACACATACTATGAAAATTTTTACACGCATACTATAACAATTTGCGCGAGAAGCAGCGAATGATTATAGTGTACGTGTATTTTGTGCTGCTTGCAGCGGCAGAGGGCCTATGCACGCGTGTATACAAAATTTCGACTTGTGCCCACCTCTGGTCTACATTGTTTAAAATAACCGAAAATCATATCAGTGTTGGCTCGCTTGGTAAACAAAAGGTCAAATTGGCAACTCAATTGTTTTCGAATACAACAGCGAGTTCCATTAGGCGATGCTTCGCGTTGGGGTATGAAGTGGAAAACGCATGCGAAACCGCGGATCTTTTTAAAATTTTAAATGATTGGTTCGATGTTTTTAACTCGAAATTATCAACATCAAACTTTATCGAAACTACACAGCCATATGGTAATCAAGTTGAAGTCCAACGAGCAGTTCTAGCTAAAATGAGTGAAATTATGCGCACGGATATAGTTGGCCGAGCCCGTAGGCTGCCCTTCCAGACAGGAATTTTGGTCAACAACGCATCCGTCGATGGTCTACTTGCATATTTGTCTAAAAACTATGAGATGGACTATATACTCACAAGTCGTCTTAACCAAGACATTTTAGAAAACTTTTTTGGAGCCATGCGAGCGAGAGGCGGACAATATGACCATCCCACTGCTCTTCAATTTAAGTACAGACTAAGAAAATATATTACTGGTATGAGAAAACTAAAAAAAAATAACTAATAATTTATTTTAACAACTCTAATCGTCCAATGTTTAGCACTATGTTTAAGCAATGTTTTTTTTTGTGATTGTTTTAGGTTTGTTCTGTGTTTTGTGTTATATGTTTTTCTTTAACTAAACAGCCATACAAAAAGAAAATAATGTCGGCACTCGGTATTAGGCCCATCTTGCCTAAGGTATTTTCATCCGGCAATTTATTTCATTTTGGTTGTGTTATTATTATTTACTGATTTTCTTAATTTCTTAATCAGCCAAGAATACTGAATTGTTATCAGGCAATGGTAACGAAGAGGAAGATAATACGGATAATTGGCTGAACATAGATTTTTCCAAAATAGACAACAATGACAAAGAAATCGAGCATGACGAATTGTTAATAGGCATAGATAACAGCAGAGAAGAAGCGGACTTGGAAGAAATGAGCTTGGACGAGTTAACAGAGGATGCGTTGAAGTATGTAGCGGGAAATGTTATAAAAAAATTGAGTCTTGTGAATGGGTTGGCCGAAAATGGGACATTCACTTATGTGGATGAAGTGTCTCACGGAGGGCTCATGAAACCGTCTGTCCAGTTCGTGGATAAAATCAAAGAACTGGAAGTAATATTTTTACGTTTTGCTGGAGAAAATTTTAAAATAACAAAAAATGTTACGGAAACATTATCAAAAGCAGCAAAAAATGTTAATATAAGCTTTAGAATAAAAATGTTTTATTTTAAGATTAGAATATACTTTAGGATTAAAAATTTAAACAAAAGGCTGGCAATACAAAAACGAAAACAACGCCTGATTGCAAACTCTAAATGAATAAAAATTAAATTATGAAACAGAGTTGAGTTTAAACTTTATTGAGTTGTTGAGTTTATTAAAAAAACGCCTCGCACCATCTAAGGGTTAATACACCAATTCTATTGTCAATTCGCTCGCACTTACTAGGATGAGACCCTCTCAATCGCACTCATTGCTATTGGTAGGCGTGACATTCAAATTTGTGATGCATATCTGTGGCGGATTGCACCTTCTATCTCCCTATCAAGTTTGGAGACTCTAGCGCAAAAACAGAGAAAGATATAGAGGAGGGCGGTATAAGTGGGCGTGGCACCCAATATTGCACATTTGTAACGGATGTCACTAACCATGTTTCCAAGTTTGCTGACTCTAGAGCAAAAACTGGGAAAGATATAGAAATTTTAGATTTTACGAGATGTAGATCGGTTACGGATGTCACTTACAATGTTTCTTCTTCTGAAAAAGATATAGTTCTCAGATTTTAGAAGGTAGGCGGTATCAGTGGGGGCGTGGCATCCAAAATTTTGATGCATATCTTTGTAAGACTTCAGCATCTACCTTCTCATCGAATTTCGTGAGTGTAGCTTTAAAACTGTGCGAAATACAGTCATTTTCGATTATAACTGAAGGGGGGGGGGGCTGGGAGCGGAAGAGGTGGGCGTGGCATCCAAACTTTCGATGCAGTTTTTGAGGAATGTCATCGGCTATCTTGCCCACAAATTTGGTGACTCTAGCTGCTAAAATGATATATATATATATATATATATATATATGTGTGTTTCATCGATTTGAATATCGAGGTGTGTCGATTTGTTATCGATTTCCCAGGCCCCTGAGGTCGTAGAGCCAAATTTAACACTTTGTCTGACGAAGGTATATACCAAGATATTTGCAAAGTTGCAGAGCTCTAGCTTTAAGGATGTTGAAAAAAGTTGCGCTCAAACGGACGGGCGGACGGGCGAACGGACGGACGGACAGACACCTTCACGGACATCGCATAAACCCAATATATTATGATACCTTTGGTTTCAAATTAAAATGATGCGTCTGATTCTTAGCCTCAATGGTGGCGTGAAAAAGAGAATATTAAATACTTTGCTAATATGTTGTTAAACATTGACTAATTATTTATATTATATATGTATATTGCTTAAATTTTGTAAAAACCATTGGCGCAGCGAAGCAAGCGGGGCACTTACTAGTTTAAAATATTTTTAGTTAACTTTTTATCTCAAATTTATTATTTAATTTTGTAGACCTCATTTTAACACAAATTAATTGTGACATATGGGCATATCCGCCAAATCGTCAACCAGGACCGAAAAAAAAATGTTCATGAACATTGTATTTTTTTGGATATTCTCATAGAGATGTGTCCAAATTTTAATAATACAATGGATCCATGGCTTAAATCAGTTGTTTTTATGAAGAAATTTGTCTGAGAACTGAAAAAATGTAATTTCTTCACTTTTAGTTACTTTTAAAAGCATTTTAATTTTTAATTATTTCACCAGCAAAACATATAATAAGTTTGCACTTTTTTTTACCAAATCTCTTTATTGCAATCTAAAAAGAAGAGAAAAATACAAAGAGAGCGAAAAAATGTTCAATTAACAGGTAATTTTTATTTTGCTTCATATCTATGTTCTAATCTTACGTTCGCGACCGAAAACAGAATTTTTTAATTGCTTCGCATTGAGTGCAAGCAGGTGTCTGAAAATTCAATTTTTAAGTCATTTCGGTGAAAAGATTTAAAATATAAAAAAATTTGGGGTTATTACTAACTGTTAAGAACATATGTTAATGGCAACGTGTACGATACCTATCGATCAAACAAGTATGATCAAACGTATGCAACTCTGTTCGCACTGAATAGAACAGAGAGCAAGCTGCCTACGTGCAGTTATGTAGAATAGTCACAATTTACGCACCACATGAAGTGGACCTTTATTTAGGCAAAACGAACAAATAAACTTATCACTAACCAAACTTTAAATATTGATTTTTAAATTGGCGTACGTTCGCGACCGTAAGTATTGGTTTTCTTGTTTAACTTTCATTTTTTTGTTTAACATGCATATAAATATTCGTAGATGGCTTAAACAAATGAAAAACATACCCGGTATAACAATAAAATTAAAAGAGATCCACAGAAATTAAAAGAGTTGCGCGAAAAAGCAGCAAAGAGAATGAAAAAACGCCGCTTAGCATTGGCAAACAAAAAAATCGAACTGTTCTAAAACAGATGCAAGAAAAAGAACGTGAAAGGCTGAAAAATTATAGAGAAAAGAAGAAAAAAGAAGCTCAAGAAAAAGGAGAACAGAAAAAGTATACATGTAAACATACATGTCGACTGCTATTAGTTGACAATAAAGAAAAAATAAATAAATAAACTAACTATGGGAAAGACTATTAAAAAGGCAGAAAGAGCATTGCCAACCAATTTAAACAAAAAAATTGTTATTATTAAAGCACTGTTTGATAAGTATGTCAAGCAAGAAAATGTAAACAAACACAATGCCAAAAAAGTAAACCTGGATTGGGAAAAACGTCGTAAATTGGCTACGGACATTTACTTGCTTGAATATGTTAGCGTTCAGTCGGCAGCCAAAAAAGACACTATCGGTGTAAATGATCAAATAGTTGCCAAACGTTATATATTGCTAACCGTAACGGAAGCTTACGAAGCTTACAATAATAAGTTAATTGGAGAACGCATAAGCCGGACAACATTTTTCGAAAATCGACCTACACATGTCCAACTCTCTACCAAAACGCCGCATAATATGTGTGTATGTATATATCATGCCAACTTTAATTTTCTATTAAATGGTTACGCAACAGTGTTAAGTCTCTTCCCAAAACCTTCGAAAGTATTTTGGAATTAACGCACAAACAAGTTTAGATTTTTACATGCGTCGCATGGATGTTTGACAAAACTATGTCATTTGCAGTAATAAGCGATAGCTTAAGTCACAGCAAAATAGATGTGTACGTTTTTATAACAACGGTTATAAACAGAGAAGCCGCAAATATGCACGAAAAAATGCGATTTAAGCGCTTATAATAAGACCTAAAAACACCCAAAATATGCACAATAATAAGCACGATAAAAAAACTTAAAAATCTAATTAATATTATTTATTGTGAGAAAAAACAAAAAAATTGTCAAATAATTCACATTACTATACATTTATTAACGAAGTAAAATATTAACCAGGATTTTAGATAAGTATTTCAAGCATTTGCATATACAATTAAATGCTGTTTTAAATTTTCAAATAAAAAATTCCTTCGCTTCTCAGTGAACAAAGTGTTGTACTTTGAAAAAGATCTTTCGACGTCCGATGATGTTACTGGACAATATTTATATAAAAAAAACTCATTGGGCGAAAATTGTTTTAAAAACACATTTTCTGGAACAGTTCCTTCGTATAGAACTTTACGAATTTCAAGAATTATAGCATATCCCCTGTTACGATTAATAACATTTTCAAATTTGTCGCTTACATCTTGCCAAGTTGCATCAGCCAATGTTTTACGTACTTTTTCAAAAAATTAAGCTATCTTTTAGTTCTAGCCCTGTAGTCTCTAATTTAACAATAGCTTCAACTATAGTTACAAAATTTGACTTTACATAACTTAGCTCGGCTTTAAGGTTTTTAGACTCCATCAATTCTTTTGCTGTTCGGATGTCTTCAGCATCATCTTCACTCAGATCTTCAATTGCTGTGTTGATTTCGTCAAAATGGTCGCTATAAAAACGGCCGCTGTAAGCCAAGTGCCCCATCGAGTAATAATTGGATTTGGTGGCAGAGGTATATGTGGAAAGCAAAGCTTAAAAGCTGCTCTACGAGATGGAGCCTACAAAATAATTAAACTGAATGCTCAAACGTTTAAGATTAACAAGTAAGAAGACTCTAGTCGAGAAATCCCGACTAGGACATACCCTTAACCCAATACGTAACGCGTATGTGACCAAACTTCAAACTGCGATATCTCCGGTATTTCTTAACCGATTTTGATCAAATTTTTTAAATGTTCATTACTTTATTCATAGTTTCAAACCTCATTTTTACAATTTTGAAATTCAAGAATTTTTTGTTATCGATCACATGTGTATATCGGAAACCAGACGTGTTATCGAAAATTTAAAGCAAACTTGATCTGCTTATGGTATAGGAGAGTTTAAGTTTCAAGTTTGAAGTCTCTAGCTCTTATAGTCTCTGAGATCGGCGCGTTCATACAGACGGACAGACGGACAGACGGACGGACAGACGGACAGACAGACAGACGGACATGGCTAGATCGACTCGGCTGTTGATGCTGATCAAGAATATATATACTTTATAGGGTCGGAGATGCTTCCTTCTGTCTGTTACATACATTTGCACAAAACCATTATACCCTTATTTACCCATTTTATGGGTTAAGGGTATAAAAATATCAGCAACTTACTTTGATGTAAATACTTTTAACGCTTGCAATTAATGCGTTAACTTCTGGGAACTGGGTTGTTATTCAAAAAGAACGGTAAATCTGCAGAACCAGGGCTTACCAAAAGAACAATTATATGAATGTGACTGCAGTCAGCTGTCATTTATTGAATTCAACAGTGTTGCTATGACAAAAAATTTTTCTAAACGGGCATTTTCATATGAATTTTTAACAAAAACGCTAAAATATGCAAAAATATGCATGTTAACCTAAAATATGCTCTAAAGCCCTCTAAAGCATCAAATATGCAAAATGCATATATTATATGCAAGTATGCATTTATATCCTCTCTGGTTATAAAACAAATTAGAAACCAACATGGCAATTTTGAAAGAATAATGCTATTTACGGACGGAAGTAGCTGCCAATTCAAAAACAAATTTATTTTTGGAGCTTAGCCGATTTAAGGGCTTACTTTGGTTGTACAAAAAATCGAGTGGAACTACTTTGCAACTTCCCATGGGAAAGGTGCAGTTGATGTCGTTGGAGCGGTTATAAAAAGAAAAGTTTGGTCATTAACTAAAACAAACAACTTTCTTTTAAATGATGCGTTAGCCTTTTACAACTATGCCTAACAGCACATAACTGGAATCAAAATGTAATACATTGCAGCAGATACAGTTAATAAGATGTCAACATCTATAATAAAGAAATGTTCCAGGTATCAGAAAAATACATTATATTTATTTTGATGAAAATGTTAAGTTAAGCACAGGTCGGACCAAGGTATACTTAACAAGGTAGTCGCACTCGCTCTCTTGCTACTTCTTATTCAGTGTCAAAGAGAGAGAGAGAGAGAGAGAGTGAGAGAGTAAACAATATGCTTGCTTGTGTCAAATAAAACGAAATTCATACGTGCGTGCATATGTATGCCCGCCAGTTCTGGAGGTGGCGATTGGCCATGCAGGAACTACTTATAACGCTAGCTTACATGGGTACTTACCTTGATAACCCTATTGTTATCGAACGTCGAGCCACCCAGGTAACTTTTCGGCTGATTTCTACATGGGTACTTACTTTGATAACCCTAGGATAATCGAACGTCGAACCACCCAGCTTACTTTTCGGCTAGTTCCTACATGAGTACTTACTTTGATAACCCTATGGTAATCGAACGGCGAACCACCAATGTTAGCAATAGTTAAAATATCCATTAGCTGCAATAGGATTGCTTACGGATCTTGCTCAACAGATAAGACATTCGCCGCATTCACAAGAGGTCTCAGGTTCAAATCTTCGTCACGGTAAGTGTGAAAAAAATTAATAATGGCTTTTTCTTAATTTCTTCTTCCCTACATCTCTACTTAAAGCACGAGGAATAGGTCCGAAAAGTTGTGTTTCCAGATTGAAATTCTTGATTTTTTTTTAGTTTGACTAGTTCTATTATGGGTACCCCGGTAACTAGTTCTATCACTAGTTACCGGTAAACGAAGTGGTGGCGATTGACCCTATTTGCTGTCGCAATGAAATGTCTTTCATACAAAAACGGAAATGAAAGATCGCATTGCTTGGGGCCGATGGGTAAGTAGGGGTGGTCTGCTGGTAAGCGCTTATTTCACCAGCTACGAACCAGCGCCCAGTACTGCAGGGTGTATACACACATGAGATTTTTGATGCAATTAAGAAAACAATAATTAAGTAAATAAAAAAAAGGAATTATAAATTGTTATTGACATTTATTTTGTATATTATTTATACATATAATGAAAACAACACGTAAAGTCTGTCGCAAAATTAAGAAGTAAATCAAGAAAATTTCGTGCGCGGAGATGCGTCGCTCTCAACTGCTGCTTACAGACTGACATTTAAGAAGAAAGCAAAGAGAGCAAGAGAGCGAGTGCGACTACCTTTTTGAGCAGGCATGCCCAAACTTACCCATTTACCCATCGTGAACTGCGCTGTTCACACAGACACGAGCCGACGATTACCGAACACCGTCCGAAGTCAATGTTGAGAGCGTAAAAATGCGTTCAGTCGCAAGCGCGCAGTCAACGAAGCAGGTTGATGTCGCTTTGCGTCGCATTTTTCACTTGCGTAATTATGTTACACGCAGAGAAAAATTATGATGTTTTTACAGCTGTGTTCATAAAAACATTTCAATCTTCGATATCTCTGGTGTTTTTCAACCGATTTTCGTAAAATTTTCAAATATTTTCATTATTTTGTCTAATAATCTTAAGGCAATATTAAGGTTTTCACAATTCCAAATTTTTTGGATATCGATATTATGTGTATCTCAAAAACCGAAAATTTTATCGATAATTTGATACCGACATACATTGCCTTTTATATTGGATAGTTTATATTCCAAATCTGAAGTCTCTACCTCTTATAGTCTCTGATATATACGCACAATCGTTCTTTAATTTATTTATCTTATGCTTTTCATTGCGTGCGCTAACAACGCCAACTTTCGTTTGCGCAGTGTAGCACACACCAATACACAGACACTGCGCGCCTCGCTCACGTTGGGCATCCCTGTTTTTGAGTATACCTTGGGTCGGACGGCCTATTCTTTAAAAGCCCAAATATCATAAATATTTCATTACTTCAAATTGAATACAGCTTTCTTTTTCTTGTTATAAAAAAATTTCTAGTTAAGATTTCACATTTATTAAATACTTTATTCTTTCTATAAATGTTATTACACACATGAAAATGAGTTATAAGTGTTTTTTTTTTTAAGGAAAAGTAGTGAAAAAATCAAAAAAAAAAACCAAATAAAAAAACATGATAAAAATCGTACGTTCGCGACCATTACTTTATTCAATTAAAAAAAAAACCAATGTATATATTTTCTTGTTAGCTCTTATAATCTCTGAGATCGTTCATACAGACGGACGGATGGACAGACGGACAGACAAACATGGCTAGATCGACTCGACTGTTGATGCTGATCAAGAATATATATACTTTATAAGGTCGGAGATGCTTCCTTCTGTCTGTTACATACATTTGCACAAAACCATTATACCCTTATTTACCCATTTTTTGGGTTAAGGGTATAAAAATGCTAACGTTACGAATCAAAACAACAGAAAACTATGAAGAAAACGAGAAGAGGGATTGACAAAGACGATATCGTGAACACTAATAACGCCACAAATACTTGACGAAGTAGGATATACACAGATGAGACCAATGAGACAACAGGAAATAGTTTCAGCTACGGACATAATAATAAATTTTATAAATCTTAAAGACATTGAGAATATTTTGAAGGAAATAGAAAAAACGTTGAATTAATAAATAGCGACAACAAACACATGTTATAGACTCAAATAACGGACACAAGAATTAAACCTAATACACTGTAGGGAAACCAGACACGTAAAAGGAGAGGATTGTTTCATATTGGAGGTAGAGCAGCAAAATGGCTGTTTGGGACAATGGACGAAGATGACAGAAAAACAATTGAAACAGATTTGACGACCAGCAAATAAAAATTCAAATGATAATAGATTAAATTGAACACTTACAAGACAATGTTGTTGCAGCAAGGTATAACTTATTTCACCCAAACAAACTAACAAATAATGAAATAACAAAATATAAAATAAATTTTAACAAATTAAATCACATCCAATTAGCAACAGCAATATTGAAAAACAAGAAAATCAAAAAGAGCGAACCAGCTAAAAAGAATAATTGTAAGCAAGGCGCGAAATAAAAACGAATTGCATTTAACAAATCGTGTATTTTTTATTTCAGCGTCTACGCGAAAGGTGAAAAGAACAACAACGAAGTCTGCGCACAAAACGAAAATCATTAAAAAGACCGAACCAGCTAAAACAAAGAATTGTAAGTTAAAGACAGGCGCGAAATAAAAACGTATTGTATTAAACAAATCGCGTATTTTTTTTCAGAGTCTACACGTCAGCTGAAAAGTACAACAACGAAGTCTGCGCGGGAATCAAAGAAGAAAATCAATAAAAAGAGCGAACCAGTTAAAAAGAAGAATTGTAAGTTTAATAAAGCAAAGCGCAAAATATATTTGAATTGCACATAAAAATGTATTTTTATTTAGCGTCTACGCGAAAGGTGAAGCCGAAGAAAACAAACACGAAAAAAGGCAAAGAAGCACAAAAAAAGCCGAAGCCGAAGCCAAAATCAAACAATAAGAAAAACAAGTAAGAAGGCTCTAGTCGAGAAATCCCGACTAGGACATACCCTTAACCCGATACGTAATGCTAACATTTACTTGTGTGTATTTAATCAGTGCTCTATGGTCCAGAGGCCGATTTTCTTGGCATTAAATCTTAAAATTCGAGTTACAGACCTCAAACTTTGCACATTGTGTTTTTTTTAGAAAAACAAGTACATATGTCAAAAAAATTTTGAGTGTGTGTGACCACGCCCTCTATTGCCTCCCATACAAACCAATTCTTAGTACGTTAATAATTTTATTAAAAATTGCCTCAAATGCATATACTATTCCCCTTCCACTCATAATAATAATGCTACCCTGCACAGTATTCCGAAAATCCGTCTGCCGTTTGATACTCTTCATATTGACCACTTAGGACCCCTTCCGTCCATCCAGTCTAGGAAAAAGTATCTGTTAGTCGTGATTGATGCCTTTACCAAGTTCGTCAAGTTGTACCCGGCCCCTACCCCTAATTCCCCAAAAAGGTGTCCCCCTCTAAAAAAAGATTATAAAAAAAAATAAATTAGCAAAAAAATATCTTATGCTAGCGCAGGGTTGTTTAAAAGTAATTTATAACTTGCTGAAACCCAAAGTATAGCGTTAAGAAGAGTCAAACAGTGATCCGACGTAAAGTCGTGTCCTGTCAACTACTGATCAGTTAGGGTATCAACCGGGCCGACACCACAATTGCTACCTTATCTAATCGCTAAGCTTACCGTACGCCACCGCGGGCTAGCCTCACGAGTGTCGTCGGGTAAATTAGCTGGCGAGGGTGTGGATTGGGTTATTGCCTCAATCGCCTCTACACCTTAGCGTTGATAGGACACGTGCCTCTGTGGACTTGAATCACAGGGTATCAGACACTGTACTACACAGAATAACCACGCATTTTAGTTACTATTTTCACTTTATTCTTTCTAGATATATGCTTGAGCCGCGGTACAAGCCACGCGGTAAACTTAGCGGCTCACGCTCGGCCCTTCTTCGCCGATCCACTCGAGCTTTTGTAGTTTGGTGGATCGCGTCTTGAGGGTCGAAAGCTCTGCTTCGTGCTTTCACATCATCTGGCCACTCTGCTTCTAATGGCCGTTCTGTTTTGAAAACGACGTTGCTTATTGACTATTATACTATTTGGAGATATCGTACATTACCGATCTTAACAATTATTTCTTACAGCCTATTACATTAATATTAAACAATAATGGGCCTTCTTGGCAATCTTCAACTATTCATATTCTCATTCATGTTCTTAACTATATAAAAAATGTGGGGGAGGGCATCATTTGGCCTTCCTCACACCCCCCCCTTTCTCCACTAGGGTGATGATTACCCTCCCGTCGGCGTGTGCTGTTACGTTAAGTACGTCGGCTCCTTCCATCACCCTGAATCGCGCCCTGCGTGGCCCTGGGGATTGCCTGCGTCTCAAGAGTTCGTCTTGTATTTCCGCTACCGCGGCGTTGGTCAAAATGCTATCGCCTGGGTACACCGTCCACTTCTCCGGGATTGTCGTGTACTACCGGGGGAACCAGTCCTTGGTCGTGTCCTCCTGTCTAAACGGGCATACGAAATTTCCCACCTCCGCTTCGAGGCCTTCGTCAAACAACTCGATGCCCTCGTACGGCTCCGGGGTTGGGGACGCATGGGTTAACACCTCTGGGGCTAGGGAAGCTACACCCTCTTCTGCTTTGTCCTCCTCGTTGTCTTTTCCGGTCATCGACGCCACCGTCGATTGCTCCAAGGCGGGGTAGTGTGGAGGGGATGGCGGCTCTTCGACGCGCGGTTGTGGGGCCTGCGCGTCCTCCTTCTCGATGACTGCCGTGGTCGTCTCCACCGTCATCAGTCCTACTGCCCCGTCCACTCGGTACGCCGTTACTTGTTCTGAACGGTAAATCGTGTGGCGGTACGTCGGCGGGCTGTCCTCGCGTTCCTGCCTCTGGTAGGTGGGATGGTTTCTGCGGGGATCCCTCGGATATTGCTCTTGCTGTCCACCCTGGTTGCGGTCTTCTTCGTCGCTGGTTGAGCCGGCGTCTTCCACGTGCACACTCGGCGGGGCTTCGCTGCTGCTTGCCTCCGTATTTGTGTTCGTCTCCTCGTCCGACGGGCTTTCCTCACCGGACGGTACCTCTTCGTCGCTGCTGATGACTACGATATCGTCGCTCATTTTCCTGTGAAGTAAAATTTGAATCGTTATTAATCTATTCCCTTTGTATGTTTTGGTTGGAAAAAAAAATTTGTCAGAGTTGGGAGTGTGTAATTTTTTTTTCTTTCAACTCTATTCGTCTCTTCTCATTTCAGACTTGGTTTATGACGTCTTTCGCTCTGTGTCCAGGTCTTGTCCTTCTTCCACTTGGTGTTCCTCGTAGTCTTCGCCTTCCTGGTAGAATGGTTTTAGCTGGGCTATGCTTGCGACTCGGCCTTTACGCTGTCCTATTTTCAGCAATCGTACAATGTTTGGTGACACAACCTTCTTTACGAGGAATGGGCCATCGTATTTGGGAGCGAGTTTTGCCGCAAGCCCGTCGCTAGCCTTCGATAGTTGGTGTGTCCTCAGTAACACCGACGTGTTGATTCCCGGCCGCCACTCTCTTCGTCTGAGGTTGTAATTCCGCCACTCGTTCGTTTTCTTGCGACCAAGTACAGTTGGTGCACTGTGCGGACTACGAGATGGCTCTATCGCGTCGGCCTGCAGTATTTCGTTCACTTGTGCATTGATTATCTGCTGTATTGCCGGGTTCTGCGGGTAATACCTTTGTTTTATAGGCTTGTCATCCTTCATGATGATCCTGTGCTCGGCAACGTTGGACACACCCTGGAGTCCATCGAAGGGAGCCAATTCCGACCTTAACAATTCCTGTATTCCCGGTTCCAAATCCGCCGGCCACTCCTGTTCGTTCACTGCTACTTTGTCTGTCAGCGTTGTGGCAGGTATAGTAGTAGTATCTGTTTCTCGTTTTACTACTTCGTCTGGTATCTGTTTCTCAGCGCCCGGCGCTGTATCCTTTCCTGTGTTGGTGATGGTTCTCACGGTGACGTCTGGCTGACGCGTTTCCTGGACTTCTCCTTTTTCCCTCTGTTTCCCGCTAGTGTATCCTTGCCTTGTATTCTGACCCTGTCGCCGTCCTTGTTCAGCGCCTTCTCGGCTTCCAACATCATCCGCGCGCTCCCGCACTGTATGGTCGTCCCCACCAGGCTTAAAAAATCTATTCCCAATATTAGGTTATCTAGCATCGAAGGCATCACGAGCATGTCCATCGTGACCTCGGCCCCCGCTAAACTAACCTTTCCCCTGAATAATTCTTTTACCTCCAATGCCGACCCATCTGCTAAGCGAATATTCACGTTGGCTTTCAATACTTCACAATTTTTTAACCCTTTGGAAAATTTCTCACTTATGAAACTTCTAGTTGCCCCTGAATCCACCGTTGCTGTCGCTACCTGGTCCCCGACCTTAACTGTAGCGACTATCCTCCCATTCCCACTCTTAGAGGGTATTCTAGTTTCGGGACTGCTTCAAGTCGGCACCCACCTGATCCCGTCCCAGCTGGTGCCGTGGCTCGTTTCCCGCCCCGGGCCTACGACAACACTCGTTCGTTCTAACTCCTTGGGTACCACACTCCCTACAAAACTGCACTCGCGGATTAGGACACTCTCTGGCAAAGTGCCCCGCCTGCGAACAGTTATAGCACACTCGTTTATTCATGGGCGTCCAAGGCATCTCGTGACTCAGCATTCGATTCGCTATTACCCCCGTTTCGCTACGCGGTGCTGTAACTGGCTCCTCGATCCTCGCAACTGGCTGTGGTGGTGATTTGAAGGGATTATAGTGTTTCGGGACAGTCCGCGCCCCATACCTTGCCGCCGCATCTCTCCGATCCCGTTCCTCCAGGGTCTCGTGTTCTGCCGCCAACTGGGTTAGTTCCTCCAGTGTCTTGAACTCGCGCCTGCGAATGCTTAGTCGATAATCTGACGTCAAGTTTTCATACACTCTATATAACTCCTGCTCTGCCGTATACCTAGCGTGTCGCATCATCCTTCGGAGGTCAATCATGTAATTCTTAAAACTTTCTCCGACGCGCTGCCGGCGGATCCTGATATCATTCTCGAGTCGTTGATAATATTCCCGCGGCAGGAAGAAATCTAAGAATGCGCTCCTAAACTCTGCCCATGTGGCGTCCATCAACTGACTGACAGAAAACCACCCCGCGGCCTGATCTGTTAGCGCCTCACTTATTGCCCGTGGTAATCGCTCCAGACTGATCTCGTACATACTTGCTCGCTTTTCAATCTCCTCGAGGAATACAAGTGGGTCCGTATACCCATTGAACCTTACACCCCACTTCCGGACCAGTTCTGGTACAACCACGCTGTTTCTATGGCTGTAACATCCCTCCTCCGCATGTCGGTAGCCAGCCGGCTCGACCTGACTATGTACTACCGGTGTACTAGCAGGTGACTGGACATGGATACGAGGGATGGATTCTTTTGTCACCATTGGGTTTAACGTTGTGCTGTTGTGGATGTCCCGGCCCGACGGGAGTACAGTTGTCGCCGTTCCAGCCCAACCCGATGGGATTGCCACATCGGATTCTGATTTCTGTCGTGGTCTTCGGCCTACGATGGGCTTATCGGTCTGGATTGGCGACGTCTGAAACTTCGCAAAACGTAACTCCCAGTCAGCCAAACGTGTCCACACCTCGTTCGTATGCCCGTCTCTTTTTATAAACTCGCATACTGTTTTTCGGTAGTCCGACACTGTTGCGCATTTTCCCAAACCTAACTCCTCAGAAATATATTCTAAATCCTCCTTCCGGCAGTCGTAGACCCATTGTCGGCCCACCCCTGGGTTGGTGCAGCCTCCAGGCTCCATGCCGGCAGATTCGCTGACTGGTGGTTTCTCCATCGCAGATTATTATTGTAAAAAAAAATTCACCCAAAATTTTAACGAAACCGGAAAAAAAAAATTCCTTCCAAAATCTCCGTTGTATTATGTGTATAAAAAAAATTCTCCAGAATTTATTGAAACCAAAAAAAAATTTCTCCAAACTCGCAGTTGTGTTATGTTAAAAAAAAAAAAATTTTCCCCAAAAATTTATTGAATGAAAGCCAGAAAAAAATTTTTTTTTCTCTTATGTTATTATATATTTATTTTTATTTATTTAATTTTATTTATTTATTTTTAGCTTTCATTTATTTTTATACTTTGATACCAAAGGTATCATAGTATATTGGGTTTGTGCAATGTCCGTCATGGTGTCTGTCCGTCTGTCCGTCCGTCTGTCCGTCCGTCCGTATGAACGCAACTTTTTTCGACACCCTTAAAGCTAGAGCCTTGCAACTTTGCAAATATCTTGGTACATGTCTTCGTCAGACAAAGTGTTAAATGTAGGGCTCTACGACCTCAGGGGGCCCGAGAAATCGATAACAAGTCGATACACCTCGATGTGCAAATCGATAAAACACAAATATATCCCACATTTTAGCAGCTAGAGTCACCAAATTTGATGGCAAGATAGCTGGTAACATTCCTCAAAAAACTGCATTAAAAGTTTGGATGCCACGCCCACCTATTTCGCCCCCAGCCCCCCTCCAATTATAAACAAAAATGCCTGTATCTTCTACAGTTTTGAAGCTATAGCCACCAAAATTGATATGAAGGTAGATACTGACATCTGACAAAGTTATGCATCAAAACATTGGATGCCACGCCCCCAAACAACGGGATATGCCCCACCGCCCTAAAAAAAACCGGAAGGCATGTATCTTCGCCAGTTTTTAAGCTAGAGTCACCAAATTTGGTATGAACATTGGTAGTGACATCCGTAGCAGGTGTACATCAATGTTTTGGATGTCACGCCCACTTATTCCGCCCACCGCTATATCTCTCTCAGTTTCTGAGCTAGGCTCTTCAAATTTGGTATGAACATTGTTAGTGGCATCCGTAACAGATCTGCATCAATGTTTTGGATGCCACGCCCACTTATACCGCCCACCTTTATATCTTTGTCAGTTTTTGAGCTAGAGTCTCCAATTTTATACCCAAAACCCTCATATATTACTATTTGCACTCAGAATCCTTATCACAGCTATGTGAACTGGTATCAAAGTATATCGCAGTCGGTTGCGTCCGACTGCAACGTTTTTACTTGTTTTTTTTGTTGTTGACCAAAAAAAATTTTTATAGAATTTTCAAAACACTTTTACAATATTCCGCGACCCACAGTGCAGCCAATCCGTTCACTTATTTCTTTTCTAATAGTTACCAAGACGAATATTAATAAACCGAACAGTGTTCACTTTCGTCGGTGTCGTCCCACTGTGCCTTATTTTTCTCCTGAGTCAACCGCTTTGACTTCTCAAAACTTTAGACACCCTGTGCTGCTCGCGTCGACGTGAGAGTTTTCCGTTAGGTGATCGGCTCACCCGCTTTGCCGTCAAGTTCGCTGCGTTCACCGACGGTTGCCAGCAGCAATGACTTACACGGTTCCGTTAAGTAATCGGCACGCACGTTTTCACCGTCTCGTTCGCTGCGACTCAAATCTTTGTCGATCGCGCGGACTCAAGCAAGGCCCGTTACCTTATCGCCAATTACGTTTTCTTTGCTATTCATCAGCTGCAGCCTATTCAACACGCCTTACACACTCTGTTCGCTATGATCCCGTTTTCGTTTGCTTTCGTTGTGCCGCGACAATTGCACAAAATCTCGCGGTTCGAATGCCGTTTAACATCCACCGTTTTACATGCGCGTAGTAAAACAGGGTATCACCGGGTATATGCGTACTCTACCCGAATCGCAATTTGCGCACTTTTTAGTGATGTTACTGGGGGTTTTAATTCTAGTTTACACCACCCGCTAATACTTTGGGTCCCTGCTCGGGCGCCACTTGTAAAGTAGTGAATTGCCGAGGTACAGATCTCAGTCTGGCCAAGGCTGGTTACAAGAAATTTATAACTTGCTGAAACCCAAAGTATAGCGTTAAGAAGAGTCAAACAGTGATCCGACGTAAAGTCGTGTCCTGTCAACTACTGATCAGTTAGGGTATCAACCGGGCCGACACCACAATTGCTACCTTATCTAATCGCTAAGCTTACCGTACGCCACCGCGGGCTAGCCTCACGAGTGTCGTCGGGTAAATTAGCTGGCGAGGGTGTGGATTGGGTTATTGCCTCAATCGCCTCTACACCTTAGCGTTGATAGGACACGTGCCTCTGTGGACTTGAATCACAGGGTATCAGACACTGTACTACACAGAATAACCACGCGTTTTAGTTACTATTTTCACTTTATTCTTTCTAGATATATGCTTGAGCCGCGGTACAAGCCACGCGGTAAACTTAGCGGGAATTTAAGCCCCTTAAATCTAAGATACAGATATGATTCTCTAACTCACGTATTTATTCCAAAAACCCTCTTCTTATTCTTATCCTTCCTCTGGTTTATTCCCGGTTGTTCTTATGCGTTTCTCCTTTTGCTCTCGTTCACGTTTTCTTCTCACTCGCGTCTGCGCTGAACTTCGCACTACCGCTCACATTTAATGTTCCCACTCGACTCGGTCACATCTCTGCGTTTGGCCCTTCCACGCACTTTCGATCAGATACCAGACTGTCCTCGCCGCATATTCGCGGCTCACGCTCGGCCCTTCTTCGCCGATCCACTCGAGCTTTTGTAGTTTGGTGGATCGCGTCTTGAGGGTCGAAAGCTCTGCTTCGTGCTTTCACATCATCTGGCCACTCTGCTTCTAATGGCCGTTCTGTTTTGAAAACGACGTTGCTTATTGACTATTATACTATTTGGAGATATCGTACATTACCGATCTTAACAATTATTTCTTACAGCCTATTACATTAATATTAAACAATAATGGGCCTTCTTGGCAATCTTCAACTATTCATATTCTCATTCATATTCTTAACTATATAAAAAATGTGGGGGAGGGCATCATTTGGCCTTCCTCACAGTATCAATAACATAAAGTTCGAATCACTTTCAAACTATGATGTAGTTCAAAATCAAGAAGACAATAAAAAAGATTTTTAATATAAAAATATTAAAAAAAAATTTTCCAATCTTATTTAAAAAACAACTAACTAACCGAGTATAGTGATGTGTTCGGACTTGAAACCGAACCAATCACAACAAACAACTTTTATAAACAAAAATTGAGACTAAAGGATGACGAGCCAGTATACTTAAAAAATTATCGATGTCCGCATAGCCAAATAGAAGAAATCCAGCATCAAGTTGGAAAGTTAATTGAACATAATATTGTTGAACCGTCAGTTTCACCTTACAATAGCCCACTCTTATTAGTCCCAAAGAAATCTCTTCCGGGCTCTAAAGAGAAAAAATGGCGATTAGTAATTGACTATCGCCAAATAAATAAAAAATTGCTGTCAGATAAATTTCCACTCCCCAGAATTGACGATATTTTTGATCAACTGGGTAGAGCTAAATATTTTTCATGCCTTGACTTAATGTCAGGTTTCCACCAAATTGAGCTTGAGGAAAGCTCAAGAAACATAACGTCTTTCTCAACAAGCAATGGTTCGTATCGCTTCACGCGATTACCATTTGGTTTAAAAATAGCGCCTAATTCATTTCAAAGAATGATGACAATAGCATTCTCAGGCCTAGAGCCTTCACAAGCTTTCCTTTACATGGATGATTTAATCGTTATTGGTTGTTCTGAACAACATATGATTACAAACTTAACAGATGTTTTCAAACTTTGTAGAAAACACAATCTGAAATTACATCCAGAAAAATGTTCGTTTTTCATGCACGAGGTGACATTTTTAGGTCACAGATGCACAGATAAAGGAATCTTACCAGACGATAAAAAGTTTGATGCTATCAATAACTATCCAGTCCCCACGGACGCAGACAGCGCTAGAAGATTCGTTGCATTTTGCAATTACTATAGACGTTTTATAAAAAACTCCGCCGAATATTCACGGCACATAACAAGATTATGTAAAAAGAATGTCCCGTTTGAATGGTCAACAGAATGTGAAAAGGCATTCCAATACCTAAAAAATCAACTTTTTCAACCAAATTTATTACAGTACCCAGATTTTAGCAAAGAATTTTGCATAATCACAGATGCAAGCAAACAAGCATGTGGAGCAGTTTTAACTCAAAACTATAATGGACTCACTAAAGGTGAAAGAAATAAAAGTACTACAGAACAGGAACTAGCAGCAATACATTGGGCAATAACATATTTTCGACCATATATATATGGCAAACATTTTACAGTAAGAACTGATCATAGATATCATCAAGGATAACAATATCCGATTTAATTGACATGAATAGAAAAGTCCTGAAAGTCACTACCAGGCATCAAAGTAGACAAAACAATTTCTGCGCAGAAAATACACAAGAACTATTGCCAAGGCAAAGTCTTGATAAATCTTCTAAGCCCAAAGTATACGAAGTCATCAAAAATGACGAGGTACAAAAAGTAGTGACCTTGCGAATAACAGACTCTCTATGTTTACTGAAACGTGGAAAAAAAGTTATAGCAAGAATTGACGTTAGCAATATGTACACTAATGAAATTCTTGACTTAGGTCAATTCTTTCAAAGGCTTGAAACAGAAGCCGGTATACATAATATTAGCCAACTCAAAGTGGCACCGAGCGAAAAGATCTTCGAGAGAATCTCAATCGAATCTTTTAAAATAATGGGCAATAAAAATTTAAAATTATTAAGAGTAGCGCTACTCAAGCCGGTGACCCAAATAAAAAATGAACAAGTTAAAACGTTGCAGTCGGACGCAACCGACTGCGATATACTTTGATACCAGTTCACATAGCTGTATTAAGGATTCTGAGTGCAAATAGTAATATATGAGGGTTTTGGGTATAAAATTGGAGACTCTAGCTCAAAAACTGACAAAGATATAGAGGTGGGCGGTATAAGTGGGCGTGGCATCCAAAACATTGATGCAGATCTGTTACGGATGCCACTAACAATGTTCATACCAAATTTGAAGAGCCTAGCTCAGAAACTGAGAGAGATATAGCGGTGGGCGGAATAAGTGGGCGTGGCATCCAAAACATTGATGTACACCTGCTACGGATGTCACTACCAATGTTCATACCAAATTTGGTGACTCTAGCTTAAAAACTGGCGAAGATACATGCCTTCCGGTTTTTTTAGGGCGGTGGGGCATATCCCGTTGTTTGGGGGCGTGGCATCCAATGTTTTGATGCATAACTTTGTCAGATGTCAGTATCTACCTTCATGTCAATTTTGGTGGCTATAGCTTCAAATCTGTAGAAGATACAGGCATTTTTGTTTATAATTGGAGGGGGGCTGGGGGCGAAATAGGTGGGCGTGGCATCCAAACTTTTAATGCAGTTTTTTGAGGAATGTTACCAGCTATCTTGCCATCAAATTTGGTGACTCTAGCTGCTAAAATGTGGGATATATTTGTGTTTTATCGATTTGCACATCGAGGTGTATCGACTTGTTATCGATTTCTCGGGCCCCCTGAGGTCGTAGAGCCCTACATTTAACACTTTGTCTGACGAAGACATGTACCAAGATATTTGCAAAGTTGCAAGGCTCTAGCTTTAAGGGTGTCGAAAAAAGTTGCGTTCATACGGACGGACGGACAGACGGACGGACAGACGGACAGACACCATGACGGACATTGCACAAACCCAATATACTATGATACCTTTGGTATCAAAGTATAAAAAGATAAAGAAGCTATATTGTCTACATTCCATGACGATCCAATTCAAGGAGGTCATACAGGCATAAACAAAACGATATCGAAAATAAAGAGACAATATTATTGGAAAAACATGACTAAACATGTAAAAGAGTACTTAAATAAATGTCCAAAATGCCTGACGTCGAAAACGACGAAACATACAAGATCACCAGGGGCGCACGCAGAAAATATTTTCGGGGGGTGTTTGAAAGAAAATAATCCCAAACATTTTTTATGCGAGTATTTGGACAATTTTTTGTATTTTATTTTTTTGAAATTTGATATACTGTCGAACTTTCATAACTCGAATCACCGTTATCCATGAAAAAATTCACTTATGGAGACTTCGAGTTAAGGAATTGCTCATAAAAACTCTAGATTTTGGCGAAAAAACAATACAATTACTGAAATGCATGTTTGTATGCATATAAATATTTTTTTTGTATATGTAGTTACAGTTACATATCAAGTGCTATTGTTAAAGAGTTACTGTTAAATTAAACATTATTGGGCTCCCAACTAACCTCCTTTCATGGCTTTCCGAGTACTTGTGTGGCCGTACACAAAAAGTTGTCTTTAAATCATCTGTCTCTAAACCAATTTATGTAACATCAGGTTTCCCCCAAGGGCCTTTATTATTTAATCTTTTTATTAATAATCTTCCTGTGGTAATATCTAACTCGCACGTGTACATGATTGCTGATGATGTTAAATTATGTTTATCTATAATGAACATTCTTTCAGTAACTTATTACAGTCTGATCTTAGTGCAATATCTTATTGGTGAAACTTTAACCAACTTAATTTAAATTGTTCTAAATGTAAAGTAATGTCTTTCTGTAGAAGTACTCCTCATACTGCTCAGTTATGGAAGTTTGACTGCATTATAAATTAAATTTTATTTATATATGTATTATATTTTGATTTTGTCTAAGTATTTTAAATTTTCTTAACTTCCTCATAAATGCCAAAGTTGAGGTGATATGATGTGCATGCATACACGCACACACACATGTAAATGCAGGCCACAGAAAATCTCAACAAAAATAGCAAAGCATTTAAAGATCTTGTCATTCATTTTCTGAATCAGAATTTTTCTGCATGCGTGAACATTTGTATGGTGATAGCGTTGACAACATTGTTTGCTAGCGTCATCGAAAAAAATAAGAAAGAGTATGCGCAAGAAAATGCATAACTGAAATTTGGACAAAGCTAGGCCAGCAAGAACAAAGCGCGGTATACATACGTACATATGTATCTGTACTTTGTTTTTTTTTTTCTGGAAGTGCAGCCGATTCATAAAAACTTAGCTCACGCAGACTGTGTGAGCTGCCTCACATACATATATACACTTTCTGAGACGGGGTGCCTGAGACGAAAAAGCTCTTTTGAAAGCTCTTTGCAATTGCAACCTCTTGGGTCAGCGCAAATTTTTTTATCGAATTAACTATTTCTATTTTGCGCTGTGATAATTTTAAACATTTGATGATTGCTTTTTTTTTTTTCTTTTTGCTCATTTCAGGGGGGGGTTTGAACCCCCAAACCCCCCCCCCCCCCTGCGTGCGCCACTGAAGTCAGAAGATTAGAATAACGACAATCACGCCGTTTTACGGTCAAAAGACAAAGAACATATGACCAACAACGACAACAGGTACATCGAGCATTTATATCTGATTCATTCCTGCGTCTAGCATTCCAGTATGAGCCCGATATTGATTATTATGCTCATTCAAAAGTGGTAATTGGTGCTATGGACAAGAAATGTCGGTATTGTCATGCTCTGAAATTCAAAAATGAGCCAGCTGGAATGTGTTGCGCGTCAGGAAAAGTGCAACTACCTGAAATTGAAACACCACCTGAACCATTGAACGGCTTTTTTATTGGCACGGATCCAGATTCTAACGTGTTCCTGAAGTCAATTCGAAGATTCAATTCATGCTTTCAAATGACATCGTTCGAAGCAACAGAAATAGTTCAAAATACTGATGCAAATGGTCAACAATTCAATACTACATTCAAAATCAAAAGCCAAATTCATCATAAAATGGGCTCACTGCTGCCAATGCCAAACAAACTACATAAATTCTTACAAATCTACTTTATGGGCGGCGAGGATTCCGGAAGCGCACTTGCCAATCGCGTCAATGCACGTTGTGATTATAATAGCCTTGATTCATTTTATGCCAGGCGCATCGTCAGCGAGCTAGATGCTCTTTTGAACGAGCACATCGAGTTGTTGAAAATATTCAAAACACATATGCACCAATTACAAAGCGATAATTACGCTATCATTATTAATCGTGATAAAACACCATCGAAATCGAGCGAGGAATAAGAGCATCGGAACCGTCAACGTCGGCAGCACAAATGGTGGGTCAACCAATATGTGTTTTTGCTACGTTACTTGACACCTAGAAAACACGCAGCCAAAAAAAATCATTCCCGCTACGACTATTTTGTATGGGAAATTTTTTTTTTTTTGCTATACTGGATACCCACCTATAGCATTAAGAGATTGATATTGTTTAATACTGTTACTGTCGTAATTGTTTAATAATTGACATAATTTTAAGGAATCTATATATATAAAAATAAGTGGCAGCTTTCGTTGTTCATTAAAAATCGCAAGAAGGAGCTCACCTACTGAAACCAATTTTGTAGGCATTGTTCGGACTACTTAGTAGATGGTTTGTGTGAAGTTCGACCCAAATCGGTATACCAGTTCTTCATTTATCTCATATTTTATAATGAGTTCAATAAATGGAAACAAATTTTGAAAATAGAAAACAGGGATTTTGCTGTCAAATTTAAAAGTTCAAAATTAAAAGTGTTGAAAGTAAACAATATTTTTTTCTGTTGTCATTTTATTTTGTACGTGCTGCGATAACTATTGTGCGTGTACTTTTCAAAAAATATTTTTGCGGTGTTTCATATAGTTAAAAAAAAAACGTTAATTTTGAGCTCTTGAAGTTTTTTTTTCTGAGACAAAGAAAAAATGCCAAGAGCCAAGCGAGCAAATATAGGGCGCCGAACGCGTGAAGCAAATTATGTGGCTATACGAAGACAAAATCAGACTGAATATGAACGCACGCAAGCAAATGCATCGCAGCGTGAGCGAAATGAACGAAATAGATCGGTTAACACTGTACCTGCACAGAGTCTTGCACGGCAATCACGAGTAGGTACAAATTATCGTGAAGGGAGAGTTCCGTTTCGCCTTCGCGATCAAATGGAATATGTTGGCTTTCAATACGATCCTGACTGCGACTACAGCCTGCATGGTGACATTGGAGCAATGAGTATTATCTGTACGCATTGCAATGCAGCGAAGTTTCGAGGAGAAACAGCTGGCATGTGCTGCTCCAATGGCAAAGTGAAACTGCCAGCATTGGAGCCGCCACCCGATCCATTACATTCCTTGATCACTGGAGAATCGCCGACGTCTAAGCATTTCTTGAAGAATATTCAAGCATCAATCCAGCTTTCAAATGACTTCTTTTGGTGCAACAAAAATCATTAGAGATGAATTTATGCCGACGTTCAAGATTCAGGGACAAATATACCATCGAGCAGGCTTGCTCTTACCATTTGCCGATGCTGACTATAAATTTTTGCAATTATATTTTATCGGTAATGGAATTGACCAACTGAATCAACGGTGTACAATTGGGACCGGCACAAGGAGAGAAATCGTACTGAATTTGCAAAGATTTCTCCATGAACAAAATGAATTGATTCGATTGTTCAAAATCAAAAACTATCAACGCCATGATTACTTAAGTGAA
Source organism: Scaptomyza pallida (assembly GCA_018152965.1). Taxonomy (NCBI): domain Eukaryota; kingdom Metazoa; phylum Arthropoda; class Insecta; order Diptera; family Drosophilidae; genus Scaptomyza; species Scaptomyza pallida. Next base: position 186,072 of record JAECXP010000014.1, read on the forward strand.
CGCACATTATTGTCACCAAAAAATATATACGTCTCCGGAATCAATTTTGCCATTCTGGAAAAACTGCCAGGAGAAGCTACAATATATACATCGATTGATGTATATAAACCAAGATGAAGCAATTAATTATCCAACTGAATTCTTGACTTCTTTGGATCCCCCCGTACTGCCACCGCATCGTTTAGTCATGAAAGTCGGTTCTGAAGCCACCGACATTGTGTAATGGCACAAGACTTTCAGTAAAAAAATTGTGGCCAAATTTGATTGAAGCAACCATACTAAATGGAAAGACAGCAGGAGAAGTTGTACCCTTACCACGCATTCCAATGATACCAACGGACATGCTGTTTGAATTTAAGCGCTTGCAGTTCCCAGTACGTCTTGCCTTTGCGATGACCATCAACAAATCGCAAGGGCAAACGTTTCGAGTGTGTGGCGTCAATTTGGAAGAACCGTGCTTCTCCCACGGCCAATTTTACGTCGCATGAGTGGGAACACCAAGGAGTTTATTCATTTACGCGCAAGGTGAAAAAACAAAAAATGTAGTTTACCAAAATTTTTTATAAGTTACAGTTTTAGAAAAATAAGTAAAACACAAACTAAAAAGAGTTTTAATCGATATAGGTGTAGCGAAGTGCACCGGGTAACAGCTAGTAAATTATAATAACTTAAAAATAATGTTTGCCTTTTGTTATTTTTATATTCCCTCATCGTTCAAAGCGCTCCATGCTTATTTCACGCATATACCACATTCTTACATACTTACAATAATTAAGCTATTTTTTGTCTACACTAGAAATTACTAGGAAATTATTTATATGGCAAAACAACGTTTGACGGGTCATCTAGTAATTAATAAAATTTTCTGCGTTCATGTGAAAATTTTCATAAAAGGCATCAGGTTCCGCGTACAAATTTTCGAAATCTCTTGCGTACCGCCCATTTTCTGTCCTGCCCATCAAATATGGGTTGACCCAAATGCGTCTCTTGTTTGTACATTTTCTCTGCCTTTTTCTTTTCACTGCCGCCAAGAACAGAACATTGGTCGTGATTCATATTTAAAGTCAGTTAATTTATTTGACGTTAGCCAAACAGAGGTGCCTTTTGCGATTAATTTATAAAAAGTAATCATCCTACCACCACAATTGAAGCATTTTCCAACACTAGTCGTTACGACAGTAAAATCTGTGCATTATGGTACGGATGCTGTACGGGCATCTGCGTATAGGCCTTAAATGCAAACAAAACAAACTAACAGATGTCAGCTGTCACTTAACAGACCCTGTTAAAAAAATATGCTGAAACCAGTTGGTTGTGTAGTGGAATCACCTACATTCCCGACTTGCTGTTAATGACAAATTCTGATTAATGGAATCGGGGTATTAGTGACATCCGTAACAGATGTGCATTAAAATCGTGGATGCCACACCCACTTACACCGCCCACCTCTATATCTTTGTCAGTTTTTGAGCTAGAGTCTCCAAACTTGGTAAGAGATAGAAGGTACCATCCGCCACAGATATGGTTGTCACGCCTACCCCTTCTGCCTGATATTTATACCCAAAACCCCCATATATTACCAATTGCACACGGAATACTTAACACAGCTTTGTAAAGCTGGTATCAAAGTATATCGCAGTCGGTTGCGTCCGACTGCAACGTTTTTACTTGTTTCTTTTCTTCTTTGCTCCTTTGAAAATTTATTTATGAGTAAGTAGCGTTTTTTTGTTGTTGTAAGCGTTGTTGTTGGGCTCGCACTGCTACTTTTTGTTGGTGTCGTTGATTTAAAACTAATCAATTTAAACATAGCTTGGTACGTCTTGAAAAGTTTTGAACACTAGAATATGTTACGGGGGTGGTTTTACTGCTGAGGCTGAAGCGGCGGCAAAAAATATTGCTGCAGTGACAAAGGAACCCAGTTATTATAACCATTCATGGTCAGTCCCTTTTGGAAATGAAATAAACCAATATGAAAATGACACACTGAATAAAATATAGAATACCTTTATTATATGTTGTTAAAAAATTTTTAACTTATTTATTTTATATCTATTGCTAAAGTTTTGTAAAAGCTATCGGCGCGGCGAAGCAAGCGGAACACTTACTAGTACATATATATTAACAAAAAATGCAAGTGCAAATATATGTATATACCGTGGAAAAACAAACACACTGACAAATAGAAACTTAAACAAGTAAAAACGTTGCAATCGGACGCAACCGACTGCGATTTACTTTGATACCAGTTAACATAGCTGTGCTAAGGATTCTGAGTACAAATAGTAATATATTTGGACGTAGACATACTAACGAACAGTACCATCAAGTGGCCCAACGATACCAAGCACCGGCTTGTTAACGCGCGGACCCAAGCAAAAATGCTGACACCACCGCATAACGTGCGGTTACGTAGATCGCGAACATAAAATACGGAAAGGATTATGAATAGTATAGTTGGAGTGACAGGCTTGAAGAGCAATTGGTAGGAAATTCCTAGTCCGTCTGATCGGAACTGCAAAACTAATCTGGCTGATTAATTCCGAAGAATCAATTTCACCGTTTATTAGTTTATGTAAAAAGATTACACCTTGCATTGTTCTCCGATCAGCAAGAGAAGGAAGATTTATTAGTAAAAGTCTACTGGGGTAGGAAGGTAAGTTAATGTTAGTATTCCAATTAAGTCCCCTAAGGGCAAAGCGCAGAAATTGTTTTTGTACTGATTCTATTCTATCCTGTTGAATCCTGTATTTGGGATACAAGATCCATATTCAAGAATAGGACGTACCAAAGACGTATAAAGAGATTTGGTTATGTAGGGTTTTGGGTATAAAAATCAGGCAGATGGGGTAGGCATGACATCAATCTAAGGCGGATGGCACTTTCTATCCCCGTACCAAGTTTGTTGACTTTAGCGCAAAAACTGACAAAGATAAAGAGGTGGGCGGTATAAGTAGGCGTGGCATCCAAAACATTGATGCAGATCTGTTACGGATGCTACTTACAATGTTCCACCAAATTTGGTGACTCTAGCCCAAACACTGAGAAAGATATAGATGTGGGATTGGGATAAGTTGGCAGAGCTGGGGTCGGGAGTAGTATAGCAGTCAGTATTTTGTCAGCATACGCATGTTCGGGAAAAACAGTTTAAAAGAGAAAGGTCACACTAATCTAAGTAAGAAGAAGAGTTGATCGAAGCCGAGATAGACGTAGAGTGAATTGCGCAGTAGTTATTTAAGTGCATAATTAAGAACAACTTGTGTTTAAATTTAAGTTAATCCAATAATAACCTAACCCACAATAAACAATACATTTTGTGAAACCCACAAAATTTGGGGGCTCGTCCGGGATTGTTATTATTAGATGTGCAACAAAGAAATATTTTTTTTTTGTTGCCGACGCGCATTAACGTGTACTATAAAAAATTAACTTAAGACACTGCGCAATTTGTTGAATTGAGTTGTTGGTAATGTATCAACAAATATCATCAAAATTTTGTGTATGTGCGTTGTAAAAAAAAAGAGACGCGCAGAAGAATAAGAAGGTTCGAGGAAAATTTTTGTACTTGTGCATGTACAAACATGACGAACGCGGCTATGCACAAACCTAACGGAACCACGCTCTGAACGAAAAGTAACGGTGAATGAAAATCAGTGATGACAAAAAACAGTGCTGATGAAAATTTCTAGCGGGGAAAATCTGTTTCTTGTGAGATTCAGAGGTAAATAGAAGCGATTGCTGTGTAAGTTTAACAGCGTTGTGCGATCAACTGACAGACGTGTGTGCAGCTTGGCAACATTAGTGCAAGCTACCCTTGAAAATTTGACGAGGTAGGTTTTTGGCAAACAGACGGCCGAAACTACCTGTGAAAGAATCGGTGAGGGCAGAAGCTTGACTTAGTTGGCGCAAGCGACACTACAGGCACTAAGCGATGAAAGACTAAGCATAGACGGCTTAATCTACTCAGTGTCGTATAAGTCAACGAGGGAGTGTCTTGACAAAGGCTCAAGTCACCCGGTGAAGTTCGTCAACGAGGGAGTGTTTTGGCAAAGGCTCAAGACACCCGGTGAAGATTGTTAAATTTAACTACAAAAACCATCAAGTTATTTTAAGCTAAATTTAAGCCTAAATATGGACGCAAGGGCGATTTTACAGCTAAAAGTTGACGAGCTAAAAGAAAAGCTAAGAGAGTTAAAGTTAGAAACAAGTGGAAGAAAAAGTGTATTGCAGGACAGGCTTTTTGACTATTTTAGTATTGAAAATGTAGATGATGAAGTAGATGAGAATGATCAGGTGGAAGAAAATGTTGCTAGTAGCAGTAGAGCGAACAGCATTTATGAAGATGCAAGAAACATTTCGCAATTCACGTTACGCGATGTACAAGATAGTGTTTCAATGTTCTCTGGAAGTGATCAGCCTGACGTTAAGCAGTGGATCACTGAATTTGAAGAAATTGCAAGCACGGTGGGCTGGAATGATGTTCAAATGTTTATCTATGGCAAACAACTGTTAACAGGAGCCGCTAAGCTTTTTACCAGAAGTTTGCAGGGTATACATGGTTGGAAACAGCTAAAGGGACACTTAAAAAAATGAATTTGGAAAAGAGTTGTGTGCAGCTGAGGTGCACAAATTACTTATGAGCAAGCAGAAAGCACCTGGTGAATCTTGTTTGGAATTTTTGTATGAACTTCGCGAGATAGGAAATCAAATCCAATTAGACGAAGAAAGTCTAATTAGCTATTTTATAGGTGGCATTCAAGACAGTAGAGTTAATAAAGCTTTTTTGTTTCGGGCTAGAAATGTTAGCGAATTGAAGAAAGAGATAAGTATTTATGAAAAAATGAAAGGCAATTCAACTGTTATAAAAGAAAAATCTAATGCTCCAAACATTCAAGGTAATAGCCAGTCAAAAAGAAGTGCAAAGGAGAATTCAGTTCGATGCTATAAATGTGGAAAGGAGGGCCATAAAAGCAGGGAATGTTCTAATGAAATTGTGTGCTATTCATGTCAAAAAACAGGACACATTTCCAAAAATTGTACGGAAGCGAAACAGCGTAAACAAGATCAGCCAGCAAATTGTCTAGAAACTGGAAAAGGCAAATCGGGGCTTTTGTATAAAAAATTTTGTGTAAAAGATGTACAATTTGAAGCATTAATTGATACAGGGTGTGAGCTATCAATAATGAGAGAAGATGTATTTTCTTTGCTATCAGGAGTAGAACTTATCAAAAATGTCAAAAGACTTAGAGGTATAGGCTGTGGTGAGCTATGCACAATTGGATGTTTTAAACTAGAGGTTAAAGTTGATAATATTGCATTTCCTGTAATCTTTAATGTAGCCAAACAAAAAGATTAAGATTATAGCGCAAAAATTGGCAGTGACGTTTTGCAAGAAGTAGATTTGATGTTCAGTGGAAAAGGTGTGGTTTTTAAAGAAAAAGACGAAAACATGTTTGAGTTTAAAGCTATGTGTGTACAGGAAATAGTGAGGACACAGAAACAAAGTGCATAATTAAGAACAACTTGTGTTTAAATTTAAGTTAATCCAATAATAACCTAACCCACAATAAACAATACATTTTGTGAAACCCACATAGATGTTTTGAGGAGAATCGATTTCACCTTATTTTTCACTTTTAATATTTAATGAAAAAACAGCAGACTTTTGCGTGTCTAATATATTTATACTTTTAGCCCTTTTTATTGTGATTGTTTGACCTTGTGCTTAGCTAGAGGTTGAGTCGTACAGAATAGAACCGTTTCGGTGGTTAGAAAAAGATGAAGTGAACAGCAAAGCAATTTGGGCAGTTTTACAGTTGAGGTCGCTAACATTGTCTTAACATAATGAGGCGATGCAAACAATAAGCAGAAGGGCTTTTACATTTACGATAACATTTTTAGTATTTTATGCATCCTGCTCCGAACATACTCCCCCCGTTGGAGAAGGTACTTTTTCAACAGATGCAGTCGAAAGGGGCAGGATGGCTAACTTGGTCACTGCTCTCTTGATCAGCCCATTTTCGGTTCGAATCATGGCGACTCTGGGGAAGCCATCCGCTCCATAAATCGTGGATTCGACTCTGCCAAGACGCCATTTGAGAGGCGGAAGGTTGTCATCCTTGAGCAGCACCATGGCCCCTCGTTGTAAATTGGGTTGCGGAACTCGCCACTTGCTGCGTTCTTGAAGCGATGAAAGGTAATGGGTGCTCCATTTCCGCCAAAAATTCTGACGCATCTGGCAGACGAGTTGCCAGCGACTAAGAGAGCCTTCCTTAAGATGAGTGACGTCTGGTTCGGCCAATGTTGTGAAACTCGAACCAATGAGGAAGTGAGCCGGTGTAAGCACATTTTGGTCATCAGGCCTGTCTGAAAGAGCATAAAGAGGACGAGAATTGAGAATAGCAGATATTTCGTATGCTAAAGTTCGAAGTTCGTCAACGGAGAGGATAGATCGGCCAACAACTCGAGTAAAATTATGTTTCGCTGATTTTACAGCGGCTTCCCAGAGGCCTCCAAAGTGTGGCGAACGGGGGGGTATAAATTTCCACTCTATGCCATTCCGAATGCAGGTTTCATTTGCTGCTTTGATGTGTGGGTCGCTAAGGAACAGCTCTTTGAGCTCAGATAGCTCATTTTTTGCTCCCACAAAATTCGTGGCATTGTCCGACCAAAGGATGCGTGGTTTTCCGCGGAGGCTAATAAATCGTCTTAAAGCTGCAATAAATGCAACAGTTGAAAGATCCTGCACGACTTCCAACTGCGCCGCCTTGGTGCTGAAACATACGAAAATCGCAATGTAGCACTTTTGGCGGTTTGTTTCGAGATTCAGGTTTGTGGTAGAAAGGACCACAGTAGTCGATTACAGTTGTATGAAAGGCTGGGTTTGGTTTTACACGATCCGCTGGTAGTCTGCCCATGATGTGCTCGACATAGCGCGGCTTGAGGCGATGGCATCTTAGGCACTTGTTGACAACGCTTGATACGGTCTTAAGACCGCCGGTTGGCCAATACCTTTGCCGCAATGATGCGAGAAGGCTACTAGCCCCAGCGTGAAGAAATTCCGTGTGAAAATGATTGATTATGGCTGTCGTTACTGGATGCCCCTTTGGCAACAATATGGGGTGCATGGCGTCATAATCCAAATGCGAGTTATGAAGACGGCCACCCACTCTTATCAGTCCGTTGGCGTCTATGAATGGATTCAGAGACAATAAGTTACTTTTGGAAGACAGCGTTTTCCTGCCAGAGAGAGTTGCGTAGTCAACTGCAAACGTTACTTCTTGGATGTTTCTCAGCAGCAAATATGTGCCCATTTGTATTTCATCGACGGTCAGCTTTCCAAGTATTCGATTGCCTTTGTTTCGATTGATGCACAGAAATCTGTAAATATAAGCAAATACGCGTTGTAGGCTTCTAAAAGTGTTTTGGTATTTGCATTCGTTTGACATGTCTGTTTTTAAGGAGATAAGCAGTACGTTTCGTCGACGCTCGGGGAGCTCCCTCGGCGATTCCATGCTGGCGGGCCAGTTTGACGCTGGCGATTGTAAAAATGCTGGGCCATGATACCACATTTTGTGATCCAATAGTTCCTTTGGTGTGCAGCCACGCGACAAAATATCAGCTGGATTCATGAGCGTTAGGACATGTTGCCAACTCATTCCCTTGGTCTTTTCTTGAATTTGCGAAACTCTATTAGAACGAAAACATTATATTCAGACGCTGAGCCGCGGATCCACGCGAGTGCGATGGTGGAATCCGACCAGCAGTAAAATTCACATTTGAAAGGTAGGTCGCAAGATATGCTTGCGACTAGTTCGGCTAATAATAATGCTGCGATAGCTCTAATTACGGGATCGTTAATGTCTTTAGCGGCGAGACTGTAGACTTTGCGCATAATAAGTGTGATGTGATAAGATCTTTAGAATTGGATCGATGGTATACGCACGCTCCATATGCCAACATACTTGCGTCACAGAACGCGTTTTGGCCTTTGTAATGATAGGCGAAATTAAGCCCAATGGATCGTAAGTTCTGGCGACTGTAGATAGCACAGAGCGCTTGGTGGCTGGATTCTCAGGCAACACCCTCTGAAAATTGAACAGAAAGATGTCGGAGTTTGGGTTCCATGCCAGTCCCAGAGTTTTAGCTACATCGGATCCATCGCTTAATTTTAATAATTTCTCCTTGTCAGCCTCGAGCTCACCATCGAGTGCAGCTGATTCGTTCGAGCACCATTTCCGGATAGGAAAGTGGCCAAGCGCTAACAAACCCATTATCTGACGTCTGATTTCCGCAACTTCCGTAATGCTGTCTCCTCCGGATATTAAATCATCGACGTAGAAGTCTCTGCGAAGAATCTTGGAGCCGATCGGGAAGACTTTTTCTTCGTCCAGTGCGAGCTGGTGCATTGCGCGAATCGCTAAGAAGGCAGCCGGCTTCGTTCCATAAGTCACTGTGTTTAGTTTGTACGCCTTTATTGGATCAGATTTGCTGTCACGCCAGAGAATAAGTTGAAGGTATTCGTCAGGATGAGAGATTCTGACGCATCGGAACATTTTGCATATGTCACCGCATAAGGCAATCCTTAATAAGCGAAAACGGAGAAGAGTTTTAAAGATTTTTGCTTGTATTGTAGGACCTGCGAACAATAGGTCATTTAATGACAAGCCAGATGTGGATTTGGCAGATCCATCAAATACGACGCGAAGTTTTGTACTCGTGCTGTCGGGCTTTTCCACGCAGTGGTGCGGTAAATAGAATTTTGGATGCACTGATTCATCTGAGGCCAAAGACATATGTTTTAGTTCTATGTATTCGTGTATAAATGCGGTATACTGCGACTTGATTTCAGCGTTTTTAGCTAGCCTTGCCTCTAAGCTGAGGAACCGGCGAAGCGCTCTATTGTACGAGTTTCCATGGTTTCTGAGATCTGTTTTGGCTGGCAATTTGACTGAGTATTGTCCGCTAGGAAAACGCGTGTGTGTTTGTTGAAAGAAGTTTTCACAAATTGCATCTTCTTCAAAAACTGGAGATGGTGAGTCATGGCAACCTTCGATTTCCCAGAAACGTTTGACGATTTCATTGAGCGACATGCTAGATTCTGCACAATTTGCAGCGTTGCGAAGCGAGAGCAAGGATGAGCTTTTGCCGTTTGAATGTGATAGCCCTCCAGAAACTGTCCATCCCAGCTTAGTGTTTTGAAGAATTAATCCGCTGTTTGGTAAGTGAGTTTTTCCGTGCTTATAACATCAAAAAACAAGCTGGCTTCGATGAGCAAAGCTATGCGTTGAGATTTGTAGAATTTCGAGTCAGCGAGAGCGATGCCGTTGGGTATGTTCAAGTTGCTTATGTTGAGGTCTTAATGAGGTTGATAATCAGTGATGGTTCGCGTCACGACAGCTGTGAATGAAGCCCCATAGCTTGCATCCTGAGATTGGACAAGGATATCGACTGACTTGCTTGCATCTAGAAGTGATTCTCCAATGCCAGAAATGGAGATATGCGAACGACGACCTTTAATTTGAAGCTGATTTGCAAGACGCGTTGTGACAAAGTTAAGCTGAGATGCAGAATCTAGTATTGCTCGACAAGGAATCATATCCCCGTATCGATTTTGAACCAGAACAATAGCAGTTGCAAGCAACACGTAGTCATCAGGCATTTTACTTGAGGCTTTGGGTTTATGTGTCGTTGCAGAGCTTGATATGAGAGATGCTGTAGTTGGTGTCGTGCCCTGCGCAGGCGATGGAGGGAGGTGCAGGGAGGTGCTTTCTGATTGCATGTGTAGAAGAGAGTGATGCCTTTCGGAGCAATGCCTGCAATTGCCAGATTTACATTGTTGGAGAACGTGGCCCTTTCTCAAGCAGTTCAGGCACAGATGCATTCTCTTGATTTCTTTATAGCGTATCGATTGCATTTGAAAATATAGTGCTCCTTTGATTCACAAAATAGGCATTGTCTACTTGAACTAGGCGACGACGCCACCACAAGAGAGTTTTTGGTCGACTTGTGAGATGACTTTCCTACCTGTGCACTGGGTGTCTGATTTACCGCTGCGTTTTCTAGATTTTCCATAGTTCTGCATCTTTTCTCCAAGAATGACGACATCGAAGACCACTGAGGCAGCTCGGATGTTGTAAAACTCTCTTCCCAGCGCTCCTGTGTGCGTTGATCAAGCTTCTGCTTGACGATATAAATCAGGAATCCATCCAATATTTGATTAGGTGCGGCTAGCGAGTTTAACGCACGAAGGTGAGAATTTAATTTGTCACTCAGATTACGCAAGCTGGCAGCAGAGCCCCTTTCCACACCCATAAGCCCGAAAATAGCCTTTACGTGTGCCTGGAAGTGAAGAAGTTTATTATCGAAACGATTGCAAAGTAAACTATTCTCAGTTGGCTCCAGAGACCGTATTGTCTCCAATGCGACGCCTTCCAAGCTAGACAGAAGATGCTGGAACTTTTCCACTTTGCTCATTTCCAAGTCGTTTTCAATGACAGTACCGAAAATTGAGAAAAAGTTAGGCCAGTCCACGTATGAGCCGCTAAACTTTGGCAGCTGTAGCTGTGGAAGTCTTGCTGTGCGAATTGTGACGCTGCTAGAGCCATCGCTTGTGAAATTTCGCACTACTGTAGAGTTTAGGACGCCGTTTTTACGTTGCAAGGCAGCAAGTTCACGAGACAGGGTCGTTCTAACCTCAAAGTAGGCATGATCAAATTCTGTACGCGTATTTGATATAAATTCCGTGATATCGATTTTTTCCAAACTTGTTTGTGCAGCGTTGAAGTCACCTTTCATGGTTTCCAGCATGTCCAACCGAACCGAGATCTCTGTTTTCTCGAAGCTGGCGATTTGGTCCGAGTTCAAATAACTATTAAGAGCTTCTAACTGGCGTTTTACTGAGCCGGCCTTTGCTTTATAAAAATCTTTTTCACTACTCACGGCGTCGTTCATATTTGGGCTTTTAGTGTGCGAGATGAGCCGTTTGTATGTTTTGCGCGACGGTATGCACTTTGTCCGTTTGAGCAGACACGTGTACAACGATATGTACTTATGTATTTGACAATCTACCGAAAATGTTCGCGTAAAGTAAGGTGTACAACGATATGCACAACTGTAAACGTATGTAGGTATGTACAACGAAGTTGCTGCGAAGAAGCAAGGCAATAAGGGTAACTTTTTCACGAATGTATGTTTGCGTAAAGTAAAGTGTACAACGATATGCACAACTGTAAACGTATGTATGTATGCACAACGAGTTGCCGCGACGAAGCCAAGCAATGAGAGTAACTGCTTCACGAATGTAGACGAAAGAACACTCAAGCACGCAAAGCAAAGTCTACAACGATATGCACCAATTTATGTTTGCAGTTTATGCGCGATCGAGTCACAGAAATAATATTTTGCACGACGATATGCATATAGGTTTATGTGTTTGCAATCGAATTGACACAAACAGCAGTTTAAATGATTAAGCTAAGCACTTGGAGCAGCAACCGACAGAGAATGAAAGGGTAGAAGTAATCACGTCGGGGTGACCAATGTTTTGAGGAGAATCGATTTCACCTTATTTTTCACTTTTAATATTTAATGAAAAAACAGCAGACTTTTGCGTGTCTAATTTATTTATACTTTTATCCCTTTTTATTTTGATTGTTTGACCTTGTGCTTAGCTAGAGGTTGAGTCGTACAGAATAGAACCGTTTCGGTGGTTAGAAAAAGATGAAGTGAACAGCAAAGCAATTTGGGCAGTTTTACAGTTGAGGTCACTAACATTGTCTTAACATAATGAGGCGATGCAAACAATAAGCAGAAGGGCTTTTACATTTACGATAACATTTTTAGTATTTTATGCATCCTGCTCCGAACAATAGAGTTTTCAGATTTTGGAAGGTGGGCGGTATAGGTTGGCGTGGCATCCAACTCCCTTCATTTAACGCAGATCTTTGGGGAATGGCAACTTCCGCCTCCCTACTAAATTTGGTCTAACTTTAAAACTGGCGAAGATACATGCCTTCCGGCGGTGGGGTATGGCCTGTTGTTTGTGGGCGTGGTATCCAATGTTTTGATGCATAACTTTGTCAGATGTCAGCATCTACATTAATGTCAATGTTGGTGGCTATAGCTTCAAAACTGTAGAAGATAGGGACATTTTGGTTTATAATTGAAGGGGGGCTCGGGGCGGAAAAGGTGGACGTGGCATCTAATCTTTTAATGCAGTTTTCGGGGAATGTCACCAGCTATCTCGCCATCAAATTTGGTGACTAGCTGCTAAGATGTGGGATATATATGTGTTATATTGATTTGCACATCGAGGTGTTTCGATTCGTTATCGATATTCCAGGCCCCCTGAGGTCGTATAGCCCTAAATTTAACACTTTGTCTGAAGAAGACGATTACCAAGATATTTGAAAAGTTACAAGGCTCGAGCTTTAACGGTGTCGAAAAAATTTTGCGTTCATACAGACAGAGGGACAGACACCATGAGGGACATTGCACAAACCCAATATACTATGATACCTTTGGTATCAAAGTATAAAAATGTAGTCTTCATATGTATGCAAGACAGTTGCATAGATATGTACTACATACATGTAATTTGTATTTGTTTTTTATATCGAGCCCATGCGCGAAAATAATTAATCTTGAACGTCTTTGTATAGTGATAGATTTGCTTACTTGCTGCTTATCTAACTCAAACAAAACGTAACACACAAACATTATTGATATACAATTTTGAACAAGCAAAGCAAAGCACATAAGTTTGTATGTATTTGTAACGTATGGGGGTTTTGGGTATAAAAAGGAAGGCAAAAGTGGTAGGCGTGACATTCAAATTTGTGATGCATATCTGTGGCGGATGGAACCTTCTATCCCCCTATCAACTTTGGACACTCTAGCGCAAACACTGAGAAAGATATAGAGGTGGGCGGTATAAGTGTTCGTGGCATAAGATATTAGATGCACATTTGTTACGGATGTAACTAGCAATGTTCCCACCAAATTTGGTGACTCTAGCCCAAAATCTGAGAAAGATATAGAGCTTTCAGATTTTAGAAGGTGGGCGGCATAAGTGGCGGCGTGGCATGCAATGTTTTGATGCATATCTTTGTTAGACTTCAGCATCTATTTACATGCCCACCAAATTATAGCTTAAAAACGATGGAAAATGCAGTCATTTTTGATTATAGCTGGACGGCGGGGGGCGGAAGAGGTGGGCGTGGCATCCAAATTTTCGATGCAGTTTTTGAGGAATGTTATCGGCTATCTTGCCCCAAATTTGGTGATTTGAGCTGCTAAAGTGAGGGATATATATATATATATATATATATAAAATAGTTTGTCATGACTGACTGACTGACTGATTGTTGAGAGACCCACAGCCTAAACGATAAGAGCTAAAAGGCTGAAATTTTCACATAATATTCCATTCAGGTTGAAAGTGAGCACTAAGAAAGGATTTTTAATTTGGACCACTCCTTCAATGTCCTGCAATAATCACTTTACCTCATTCCACCACTGGCGCCTCATTGTCGCACAAGCTGTGAGTTTGAACGCGACCGAGTTTACAAAACAAAACCCATGACCCATTCCACTACTGCCGTCTGCGCACAAGCTTTCGCGGCCGAGTTTACAAAAACAAAACCCATTCTTCTTCCCTTCCACTTCTGCCGTCTGTACAAGCAATCGCCAGCGAGCTTACAAAAACAAAACGCATGCGCTGTGTATATGTCTCCGTTATTCTCTTTTCTTCTTTGTGCCTTTGACAATTGATTGAATTGAATACCGTTTGTTGTTGTTGTAAGTGTTGTTGTCAATTAAAACATAACTTTGTGAGCCTAGAAGAGTTTTGCATACCAGAATATGTTACGGGGGTGGTTTAATCTACATACTTCCTAATTATCAAACAAAACTTAACACACAAACACAAATACCTATTGCCATTGTTGTTTTGATATAATTTTCGAGCTGACATTTGTAACTTTGGTTGGTGTTGCAAATGCACATATGTACATACATACACATGTGTGTACGTACATTTTTCATTGTTATTTACATACATATATATTAACAAAAATGCAAGTGCAAATATTGGTTAATGCACGCATACATTGTTGTATTTGTAGCAAGCTAAATGAAAGCAATAAACATATTCACCAAATATAGACAGTGCAAAAACAAACACACAACATACATACACATGTATGTACGTACATTTAACATTCTTTTGTACATACATATATATAACAAAACATGCAAGTGCAAATATATGTATATACAGTGCAAAAACAAACGCACTAACAAATAGAAACTTTATAAAATGTAATCCGCATACATATGTATATATAATGCAAAATAGTTGTATAGATATGTACATATGTACATACATTTAATTTGTATTTGTTTTTTATATCGAGCCATTTGCGCGAAAATAATTAATCTTGAACATATTTGTATAGTGATAGATTTGCTTACTTGCTGCTTATCTAACTCAGACGTAACGTCGTACCACACAAACATTGTTGATATACAATTTCGAACAAGTTGGGCGTGGCATATAAAACTTTGATGTAGATCGGTTACGGATGTCACTAACAGTGCTTCTACCAAATTTGGTAACTCTAGCCCAAAAACTGAACAATATATAGAGTTTTCAGATGTTAGAAGGTTTGTGGTATCAATGGGGGCGTGGCATCCAAAGTTTTAATGCATATCTTTGTAAGACTTCAGCATCTACCTTCCCATCAAATTTCGTGAGTATAGCTTCAAAACTGTGATAATACAGTCATTTTCGATTATAACTGAAGGGGTGCTGGGGGCGGAAGAGGTGGGCTTGGCATCCAAACTTTCGATGCAGTTTTTGAGGAATGTCATCGGCTATCTTGCCATCAAATTTGGTGACTCTAGCTGCTAAAATGTAAAATATACATGTGTTTCATCGATTTGCACATCGAGGTATCGATTTGTTATCGAATTCCCAGGCCCCTGAGGTCGTAGAGATAAATTTAACACTTTGTCTGACGAAGGTATGTACCAAGATACGGACGGACGGACACCTTGACGGACATTGCATAAAACCAATATAATATTATACCTTTGGTATCAAAGTAAAATGACGCGTCAGATTCTCAACCTCAATGGTGGCGTGAAAAAGAGAATATTATGTGGCGTTTAGATTACAGCGCGTTTGCTATCGATATTGTTATCAACGCAAACAAGCAGAATTGGTGTACACACTGGTAAAAAGTGCGTTATACATACGTGAAGTGAGCTGCAACTGCTTTGTTTTCATTTCGGTGCTTAAAAAATCAACATAAAAAACATGAATTCATACGATCTAGAAATTGAAAAATTGTGTGCGATTGAGCAAAATAAGGCAATGGTGGTAAATTGCATAAATATGGCTGGAATGTCTGCAGCAACATTTAAATTGTTGGGTGACACAGAACGCAGTCGTAGCATTTGGACACTTGTGAGAAAAAAAGTTTATTCATGCCAATAATCTTTTATTAACATATTATTGTTTTTCTTAAAATATTCCAAGCCACGATATGGATGTTTTTGGGAACGTGACGTTCCAAATAATTCGAACGCATTTTTTAAGGAGAGCTTTCGTTTGGAAAGGGAAGCATTCAATATCCTGGTTGGTCGACTCACGGGTCTGAAAAAGAAAGACACTTCTTTGCGTTTGGCAGTGCCTTTAGAAAAAAGGATTGCAATAGCACTGTATACGCTTGGATCGTCTGCAGAGTATCGCACAGTGGGAAGATTGTTTGGTGTATCAAAGTCTTTTGTGTGCCAAAACCTCCTTGATTTCTGCCGGGAAGTTATTATCAGACTTGCTGATGACTATCTCCCGGCAAATTTCTTAGCACAGGAGAAGATAGAAGACTCTGTAAAAGGGTTTAAAAGCCTTGGCTTTCCACAGTGCTTTGGGGCAATGGGTAAGATATTTGTAAATGTTATTTTACAAGAATTTAATTGATTATATCCCATAGATGGCTGCCACATTGAAGTGCGACCAAAGGCTGAGCATGCTGAGGACTACCGCAATTACAAGGGTTGGTATTCCACCGTGCTATTCGCCTTAGTAGACGAACGAAGCTTCTTAATTCAGACTTGCTGCAAAATAAATATTGGTCATTCTTGGAGACTCGGCGTTTAAATTTTCAAGAAACGTTATGAAGCCCTACCCATTCTCATAGACGCAACACCACAGCAACGTGCTTTTAATTACAACTTATCAGAAGTACGGCGTGTGGTGGAGAATGCGTTTGGCCATCTCAAGGCACGCTTTCGGAGGATTGGGAAAGGACTGGACAACCATATTGATAAAACGTCCCAGATATGCATGCTGTTGCATTTTGCATAATTTTTGTAATATGCACAACAGCTCCATGTGCGAGAATTGGCAACGGGAAGCTTAAACTGCACATGGGCATGACCAACCAGAGTTTGAAGTGTTCCTCGGCAATATGAATGCTAGTGCCGAAGCAGTTCGACAAGCTTTAGCTACAGAATTTTTTAATAATCATCCTAATTGAATAAACATATTAAATTCAAGCAACAGAGAATTTTTTAATTAATTAGTACTTTCACATATTATTCGCATGACGGGCTCTCAAAAGACTCAGCGCTTCTTTTTGAAAATTGGCTGAATCCTTTACCAATTGCTGTATTGCCGCCAATATTTCCTTTTCTATTTCAAGTAATTCCTCGTTCGGGTCGACCCGCCGTCGCTTTGGCCTCGAACATGACGGCTCTGTCATTGAGTTGTCTGTGTCGTTGCTACTTGGCTCTCCGTCAAGCAAACGCGAGAAATCTGTAAGAATTGTATATATTATATTACATGCAATAGTTTTATTTCAATATATTACCTGTGCTATCGGCTATTGGGCGGTATCCCACAGTGCCCGACATGCTTAAAACACTGGCCACATTTTGAAAATACTCCCAAGTAGATGGCGTGCATCCAGAAGGTCCTACCTTTGCACACTCAGCCCTATAAATACATTAATGTAAGCAAGTAATTAACATAAGTAAATCAAAAAGCTGGATTGTTTTTTACTTGCCTGTATTTTTTCATTAAGTTTTCCAGCTTGTTTTTTATTTCTACGTGCGATGGTCCAAACTCTTTCATTTTTTCCGCCATTTCCTTATAAATATGAGAGTTCTTTCTGGCTCCCCGGAACCCATCAATGTTGTCCTGCCACAGCTCTATTCGAGTTTTTGTGGCGAAACTCGACCACAAAAATCTCTTGTCATTGTCTCTGCCTGAGTTAAAATGGGTTTAACAAACATATTATATTGAAAAAAATCAATTGCTTACCATTTTGTTGCGTCATATTAAAAGTGAATTGCACTTTTTATTCTTTTATTGTTTTGCCGGCAACAGTTATTTTAAACCAGTGGTGATAGTTGAGAACGATAAGCAAAAGTGGGCAGTTTCTTTTGAGTCAGTCGAATGTATTAGTTACTTAATCGAATACACGCAACTACATCCAAATCAAACTCAACTTTTTGTCACCACTAGGCCCCTATGCTATTTGTAAGAAGCTGCTTGTTGACAGTTAACGCAACAAGCAACACGCAACCGTAGTGTGAACACCATATTAAATACTTTGCTAATATGTTGTAAAACATTAACTAATTTATTTATTTTATATATAAGCTAAATCTTTGTAAAAACTAATGGCGCAGCGAAGCAAGCGGGGCCCTTACTAGTAAATATATGTGTTTCATCGATTTGCCCATCGTGATGTTTCGATTCGTTATCGATATTCAAGGCCCCGTGAGGTTGTAGAGCCCTAAATTTAACACTTTGTCTGACGAAGACATGTACCAAGATACTTGCAAAGATGCAAGGATCTAGCTAAAGGGTATCGAAAAAAGTTGCGGTCGTACGGACATGCACCATGACGGACATTGCATGAACCCAATATACTATGATACCTTCGGTATCAAAGTATAATGACGCGTTTGATTCTCTACCTCAATGGTGGCGTGGAAATGAGAATATCGAATACTTTGCTATTATATGTTGTTAAACATTTTCTAACATATTTATTTTATATCTATTGCTAAAATTCGGCGCAGCGAAGTAAGCGGGGCACTTACTAGTACATACTGTATACTTTTGTGGATTCTTTGTACCTCGTGTGTACTTTTTCGGCTCCGTAGTAAGCATATTATGTTAGAGGACTGGAAGCAGCAAGCGACACGTCGTCTTTCCCTCTCAGCCGTCCGTCGCTCTTGTCAAGCGCTCGCAGCTCTTCAGCGTCAGACGAAAAAGCCAAATCTAGTAAATCCAAACTTCCGTCTGAATCAAAACCGTCCGCTGTCCGATCCAAATCTCAAGCTAACACTCAATCCAAGCTTAAGGCAGAGAGTTTAGCAAATCACAATAGCGCCCGTGTTATCAGACTAGCATCACAAAAAATACTGACAATTCCACAATGGCGCTGATCAGCCTTTATTGTCGTTTCGGACAGATTAAGCCATAACGCAAAGCGCCGGTTCCAGCGTCAATCTTGCGATTATGACTCAGAAATATGAGCATTGCTGTTCAATATATGAGCGGTGCGTAGCTCAGTTAAGCGAAAGTATCGACGCAGCTTCCACGCAAAATAAGCAACCCCAATTCTCTTCTCCTTTCATGTCAAGAGGATGTAGTCTTCCCCCAATTGACACAGAAGTCTTTGATGGAGACTATCTGCGTTGGACCACTTTTTGGAATTTATTCACAGCAATTTATATAAATAATGCTAGATTGTCCCCAGTCGAGAAACTATTTCATTTCAATGCTAAGACAAGCGGCGAGGCAAGGGGTATTGTTTCTAAATCTCCCTTAACAAATGACGGCTTTCACTCCGCGTGGAATAATCTTTTCGAAAGATTCTAAAATAAACGGTTGTTAGTTAACAGCCAACTCCGAATCCTTTTTAATCTACCGTCCATTTATCAAGAGTCTGGAACTGCACTGAAAGAGCTCCAGAGCACGATTCAAGGGTGTTTGACAGCCTTCGAGCTAGCAAAAGTCAGCATCGAAAATTGGGATTGTTTGCTCGTCCAGACTTTCGAAACTTACCCTATCCTCCTGGGAACAGTCTCTCCACAACAAGTCCGATATTCCGACCCGGGGATAATTTGAATGCTTATTTAACTGAGCACCATCACACGTTGGAAGCGATTGATCTAATTAAATCCAAGAAAAATATCAACTCTTTCGAAGCAAAGGTCAAGGTAAAGGCACAAGCTGCCAAGCAAAATGCTACGTGCAAGCTCTGTTCCAAAGAGCCCCATCCGGTTTCTGCAAATGACAGTACCGGATCGGGCTTTCTACATAAAGCAGCAACAGCTTTGTCTAAACTGTTTCGCCAGAGGACATCAGCTGAAAGAATGCACAAAAAGCCATAACTGCTATACGTGCAAAGGTCGCCACAATACACTGTTGCATCGTGGCGACCCTCCAACCCAGTCAACCACCAGGTCGTCATTAAGTACTGCTGGTGCTACATACCTGCTTAATGTTTCAATACAGTCCACTCCAGATCAAAGTTCGGCAAACATTTACAAATATTTTACGTCGAAGAGGCAAGGTGTTCTTTTAGGCACAGCCATAATTAACATATGCCACCTTGGCACTAGTTATAAAGCTCGTGCGTTGATCAATTCTGGCTCCGAAGCCACATTCATTTCTGAATTATCAACCTCCCGTTCAAACGTGTGATAGCCCAAGTTGCCGGACTAAACCCAGCGGTGTCAGCCAATCCTGAGAAGTTATGTCACATCAATATTGGATCCCCAACAAAGCCGAGAGTTCGCATTGAAGCATCGGTGTTTGTTCTTCCAAGTGTGGCAGGAACTCTTCCTTCGCATCCGATTCCCGGAAGTGTCTTGCGAGAGCTGCCCAATATCCCTTTAGCTGACCCTCTCTTCTACAAGAGGTCGCAGATCGATGTGCTTTTAGGTGCAGATATCCTTCCATCCATCCTACTAGGCGGCTCTATTCCTAACATTTGCAGCGCGCTATTGGGTCAAGAAACTATTTTCGGTTGGATTCTTACCGGCCCAATACCTACTTGTGCTTCATCTCTCTATCTCCGCGTTTTCAACTCGTGTCACGGTCAAAGCAGACCAACGGTTGGATAACCTTCTCACAAAATATTGGGAGGTGGAGGATCTCCCAAGAAAGCCAATAAAAGAGTCTGATGCCATTTGCGAAGACATCTTTATGCGCAAATATATTGTCACTCTCCCCTTCAAAAATCCTGATCACATCAACTTAGGACATGATCGCGCAGTGTTTAGTGCTGGTACTTGTACTGGTATCTAAGCTGCGTGCCGTATTTGTAGCGCTCTGGCGGAAGTGCGACTTTACTCTCCTCGCGAGGGCGGCTGGAAACAGGGTCTTGGTTAGGTCATGTCTCTGCCAATGAGTGCTGGTTAATCGTAGTCGGGCGAGAGAAGACAACTCCCCAAATCACCTCAAGCCAAGGTGGAACAGCATATGCCGATGGTTGCGTGGCCTAAGGGGAAGGTAGTATGCGGACTCAGGAGGAACAGCCGACCCACCCTGTTTTAATTAGGCCTCCCGCGGTACATGGGCTCTGCCGCGGTTGACGATCCCCTTCCCTATTACTCGTGGGAACAAAAAATTATGAATCCAAACACTAATAAAAACAATGAAGCCGACACTCGCCCAAAGTCGGATGGGATTAACACTCCCTCTACTTCTGCGCTGCCGGTAAGCCAGCGGGCAGTGCCACACCAGCTATACGTGAAATGGCTCCAGTCAGGCTGCCGAGTCGTGGGGCAAGACCCGGATACAAGGTGCCAGCGAGAGCTACGCAGATCAGAAATGCGGCGGTCCCAACCTCCACCCCAAACCGAGCCTCAACCCTGGCAAGGCCAAGCACGTCTGGACCAACGAAGCCATCGTACAGCGATAAGAGACGCGCTGTGGGTATTCTGACCCGGAACTTGTCTGGCGTAGACACATCGCCAGAAGGTTCGCAACTGGTGGAGTGGGCCAAATCCATTTTGGCTGATTTCCAGCCAGCTACAGCGAAGGATCCGAGGTGACGAGTGGTAAGGTTCTTCTCGGTGTCCTGGATAAGGGCAAAGACGGGGGCCAAATCCCAAGGAACCAATTGCGCCCCCAAATCCTGCAGCAGATTCGCTCCCAGACGGGGAGGATCTGCCAGGCTACGTCTCCGAATCATCGGAGCTAGTTCGCGATCTTTCCCGGCTAAGCTACGGCGGGTAAGATTCAGAGGTCGAAGACGACGAAGACGTTGATGTCACTGTGGTGGAGAGAGATTTGAAGGATGTCCCTGAGACTTCTTCAAATAAACCTCCACCACAGTAAGGCAGCACCTGCTGCTCTTTTACAGTATCTGGATAAGTGTACAGTAGATATAGTCCTTATACAGGAGCCCTGGGTGTGTGGTGGGAGGTGTCTGTATTGAGGACGCAAGGACATAAGCTACTAGTAGCTGGAACTAAAGGTAGGTATAGAACATGCATACTCGCAAAAAGACATTTAAATATTTTTTTGCTCTCAAAATACAGTGACACAAATAACACTGCAGCGTTTCTAGAGCTGGAGAAGGAGACAATCCAGATAGTATATTGCTAATTCGCCCACGACCACCAGGGTGACCCACCGCATCCGTTGCTACGCCAGCTGATCGCCAACAGCAAGCTGGGGGGCCTCCGGCTAATAGTGGGCTGCGACGCAAGTGCCCATCATCATCAGTGGGGAAGCACTGACACAAATGTAAGTGGTGAGTTAATTTTTGACTACCTTATAAACATAAATATGCTTTTATGTAATAAAAGTCGGGACCCGACCTTAATTGTTAAAAACCGCAGGGAAGTTCTAGATCTCACTCTTGTCTCTGCCACTTTATGGGATCATATTCTCTTTTGGAGCGTGCTAGATGAGCACTCTTTCTCAGATCATAGGTATATTGAAAACATAGTACAGATTCAAAGTCCCAAACCAACCCAGTTCAGAAACTTAAGAAGAACTGGTATGAAGACTTACGCTATTTCACTGCAAAGATTGCTCCCTGAGACTCTGCCTGAAGGGCCAGATACCGCCGAGTATTCAACTCGTCTCATAGGAAAATTCAGCAAAGCGTGTGAAAACGCCCTAAATGAATCTTGTCCCTTTAGCAGACCAAAAAGGAAAAAGAAACCCCCTTGGTGGACTGTTCAAATGGGAGATTTGAGGGCGGCAGCTGCAAAACTCTTTAACAAAGCTAAGGCTCAAAAGTCGACCTCTCTTCGGGTAAGCTGCCCATGAGCTGAGTTTGGAGCCGCTTTTTGTGTATTACGCAAACCCGACAAGAATTGGTAACGGAGGTAATGAGTGTCCTAAGCTTAGGGATCCAATACTTAGAACGGATAAGGCGCATCAATAATTAATTTCCGCCATGGAGTGAGATTTTATGGGTGAACTCGATGAGGAGACGACTAAACGAGCATGAATACGGAAGGATGATAGGATGCCGTTCATCATAGGTAAGGTTGCAGGATTTGGATCGAGGAACGGATTGAAGTTACGGATTTGGCTATTAACGGGCAAATTAAGCTTTTCACGGAGGCACTTATATTCCTTCGCATAGGATTTCCGTTGAGCACAGAGGATTGACGACATCGTTTAGCAAATCGAAACACGTAGGCGAGAACTCGTAACGCTCTGCCGAAATCAGAGAAACGTTCAAGTGGATCCGATGGAGTCAGTTCCGCCACGTTGACCTTAACTGGACGCTGCTCTAGGTCAATTTCCAGACATGAATCAGCTGAAACAGGCCATTGCTCCTGAGGAAGGCCTAGCCAGTCGGGTCCATTCCACCATAGATGGCTGTCCTTCAGCTCCTGTGGCGAGACTCCGCGGCTGGCTAAGTCTGCCGGATTTTCTTCTGACCGCACGTGTGACCAGGCTTGACAGTCAGTAACTTGGCCGATCTTGGAAACGCGGTTAGCGACGAACGTTGTCCAGGAGCAAGGAGACTTACGAAGCCAGGCCAATACGATACTGGAATCCGTCCAATAATAACACTCGACCTTGTCTGTTGCTAGTTGTGGAAGGAGTGTGCTGGCCAGTTCTGCAAGAAGAACTGCACCGCACAGCTCAAGCCTTGGCAAAGAGACTGTCTTAATGGGAGCAACTCGAGTCTTCGAAGTGAGTAGATGCCTGTGGACCTGACCATTGACTTCTATGCGAACATAAAGCGTTGCGCCGTAAGCCCGCTGTGATGCATCACAAAAACCGTGATACTGGATTTTTGCGGACGGTTGGAAATTTAGCCACCGCACTATGGTTCAGAATTCAATTTTTTTGGCATAAACTCTAAAAATAAAGCTACAGACTTGAAACTTTGAACGTTTTATTTTTAAATCATAAATAGTTTGTAGACAAAATTTGAAGTCCGTGCGACCACGCCCTCTCTTGCCTCCCATATAAACTACTGTTATGACTTAGGATTCAAAAAAGCTCTATACTGTTCTCATCTTCAGAAATGATATTTTTATAGTTTAAAATAAAATATTAACAAACATAATAAATGGGTATATGAATATTGTTTTATAAATAATCAAACTCTTCTTCTTCTAGTTCTACATTAAGAATTTCGGAATCAAAACTCGAATCAGAATCTGAGTCCAATATATGTTCTGATGCATCTGGTTGAAAATTAGATGGTATATCCAAAAGCCTTATTACTTCCTTCGGAAGTGATTTTTTCTTATTTTTTCGCTCTCTTTCTTTTAAACATATTGTTGATAAAAGTGGATCCGAGGAATCAATCGCTCTGTGGAAAATATCAGTCATCGTATTGATTCTATTATTTTTCCTGGCATGTGATAGTCGGTCCCTTTTGTAAAATTTATTACGGGCTTCACTCGCATTTTCGCCTAGGCATCCAAGTGGAACCAACGCCGAATTATTGATTTGAAACCCATGGACCAGTACTTTATGGATCGTTGGTGACATGAGGTACCAAGGATATGTTTGCATATATAATTGAAAAGTTGTATCGCAAAAAGAACGAAATTTGTCGGAATTTATATAATAGTTTGATGAAATTGCTATTAATATAATGTGCAACTTTTTTAAAATATTTTCATCGAAGTTGGTTATCGACGAGAATTTGCTACTTGCGAAAGCTCTTCTTGCCGTATTACTACATTGGTATTGCCTTAGCCATTCTGTTTCGGCATGCTTACTCGTAGGCCCATTTCTCTCCAAATCTCCTCCTGAATATATTTTTTTCGAATATTCATTTTAGCTTTGTCATCTCCTTTTATATGCCACTTTTTTATCTCAGCTCTGTATGATACATTTAAGACAAATTCAAAAAACCGGATCCAAGCATGTAGTGGACTTACCCCAAATTGTAAAGATTTTATTTTTGGTGCAAAGGTTTCTGAACTAAAATTTGTAATTTTCAATATTTGTGTTGGTTTGACTCCACAGATCGGACAACATTGAGTAGATTTAGTGTCTGTTAATACGTTTAGGACTTTTCCATCTATGAGTGTCATATGCATTTCATAAGTAACTTCGATATCACGAGTTTCATCATATCTATAAGCAAACGACCTAAGATTATTAATTTGAATATCTAACTGATTTTTTTCCATCATTATGTGGGAAGCAGTTTCTTTTATCAACTCAATTTTTAGCGGCCTGCAAAATCGAATGGACTGCGGTGCTTTGTTGATCCAGATATGCCGATTAAACGAGTCTATAATTTGTATGGGTATGACAGAAGTTACAAATAAAGATTGATCACAAATTTCTGTGCCAGGTGTTACAGTTTCAAATTTCTGCTTGTAAGCACTATGACCAGTTGTCCCATCAAAACCGTAGCTGCAAATTAATTTGATTTTGAAGATATCTGGAAATTGCTTGAAAACATCCGATTGCAACTTTATTAATCTTTGCGCAGTATGATCCAACAGATTTTGTAATAGCACTTGAGCAGTAGTTTCCTTTACCTCTATACCCTCTGGTCGGCACTGTAATTTTGCTTCGAGCACTTCATTATACGGCGGATATATGTCGCTATTATGACTTTTATTCAAAAGCCTGGTGCTTATATATTGCTGTTTTGTTAACGTGTTTTCCAGGAGATAAGCTAGAGCTTCATCTGGTGAAAGAGGAGTTGGTTTTTGCCATTGAATTTGCATCTCCGAATCGGCTGGAAATTCAGGTTTTGTTAAGGTTTCTTTAAGAACAAAGGCAACGTCACTCTTGCCTTCTTTTTATACTTTGATACCAAAGGTATCATAGTATATTGGGTTTGTGCAATGTCCGTCATGGTGTCTGTCCGTCTGTCCGTCTGTCCGTCCGTCTGTCCGTCCGTCCGTATGAACGCAACTTTTTTCGACACCCTTAAAGCTAGAGCCTTGCAACTTTGCAAATATCTTGGTACGTGTCTTCGTCAGACAAAGTGTTAAATGTAGGGCTCTACGACCTCAGGGGGCCTGGGAAATCGATAACAAGTCGATACACCTCGAAGTGCAAATCGATAAAACACTTATATATCCCACATTTTAGTAGCTAGAGTCACCAAATTTGATGGCAAGATAGCTGGTGACATTCCTCAAAAATTGCATCAAAAGTTTGGATGCCACGCCCACCTGTTCCGCCCCCAGCCCCCATCAAATTATAAACAAAAATGCCTGTATCTTCTACAGTTTTGAAGCTATAGCCATCAAAATTGGCATGAAGGTAGATGCATACATCTGACACAGATATGCATCAAAACTTTGGATGTCACGCCCCCAAACGAGGGGCCACGCCCCACCGCCCTAAAAAAACCGGAATGCCCGTATCTTCGCCAGTTTTTAAGCTAGAGTCACCAAATTTGATTGCAAGATAGCTGGTGACATTCCCCAAAAATTGCATCAAAATTTTGGATGCCACGCCCACCTTTTCCGCCTCCAGCCCCCTCCAATTATAAACAAAAATGCCTGTATCTTTTACAGTTTTCAAGCTATTGCCACCAAAATTTACATGAAGGTAGATGTCGACATCTGACAAAGTTATTCATCAAAACATTGGATGCCACGCCCCCAAACAACGGGACATGCCCAACCGCCCTAAAAAAACCGGAAGGCATGTATCACCGCTATATCTCTCTCAGTTTTCGAGATATTCTCTTCAAATTTGGTATGAACATTGTTAGTGACATCCGTAACAGATCTGCATCAATGTTTTGGATGCCACGCCCACTTATACCGCCCACCTCTATATCTTTCTTAGTTTTTGGGCTAGAGTCACCAAATTTGAAATGAACATTGGTTGTAACATCCGAAACAGGTGTGCATAAAATTGTTTATGCCACGCCCACTTATACCGCCCACCTCTATATCTTTGTCGGTTTTTGCTCTAGAGTCTCCAAACTTGGTAGGAGTATAGAAAGTGCCATCCGCCACAGATATATGTCATGCCTACCCCTTCTGCCTGCTTTTTATGCCGAAAGCCCATATATATTACTCTTTGCACTAGGAATCCTTAAAACAGCTATGTAAACTGGTATCAAAGTATATCGCAGTCGGTTGCGTCCGACTGCAACGTTTTTACTTGTTTAGCAGATACAGTTGCCAGTTCGGATGCCAGTTTCCTTTTCAATCTTGCTCCTGCATTTGGGTAAGATAAGTTTCGGCGTCCCACTTTCTGTGGTGTCTTACAGTTTTCCGACTCATTAACAAAAATTGTAATTTTAGAAGCCATCCACTTAGTATGTTTGGACATAAATCGATCTAACTGTCTGTTACACTCGGGCAGTTTTCTTTTAATGATTAATTTAAAATTAGCTATTTTTTTGTCAATCTGTTCTTTCTTTTTTAATTCCAGATGGTTATTGTTGATTGTGGAATAAACGTAATCATAAACGTAATTTATTTGTCGATTGTTACCGCTCCAAATGTGTATGAAGTCGCTATGTCTGAACTCGAACTTGCCTATATAAAATCAGATTATTAGAAAACGAGCAAAAACGGGCAAAATATATTATTTTACCGTCAAAAACAATAGTTAAAGGTACAAACTGGCGTTTTTAACTTTTGTCAGAAATTGTCAGAAAATTAGATATACTCCACGAAACACAGGGGACATGTTAGAATTTTCTGTAAAAATACACATAAATTGGATGTTGCACAACACAAAAACTCTATAACTACACATATATTAAAAACATACATTAAAAACTACATACCTTGACCTTTATTTTCCATATTTTACTATAATTTGTGGATGCGTATTGACAATCGTATCATGTGCAAAAGTAAACAAATAATTCGGCGTGAATTGCCTTCTCGCAATCAGCTGATCAATACTGAACTTTTAAAAGCTCATAAAAAGCTCAAGTGAAGCTTTCGGTCAGTTTTTTGTTTGTTTTTAATTTATATGATCAATTTACCTTTAGAAAATAATTGCTAAAGTACGATATATTGACATAAAAATTTTGAGTTTATGCCAAAAAAATCGAATTCCGGACCATAGTGCACCGTGGAATGCGGATCTTTCCTAATGTGGGGTAACAAGTCAAGAAATCTCGCCAGCGACACTCGAGCTCAGTTGGCAACAAATCATCCCAGTCTAGCTTGTGGAGCCAAATCTCTTGCATGAAGATTTTAGCGCGCACGACAACGGGTGCCAACCATCCAGC
This sequence comes from Scaptomyza pallida, assembly GCA_018152965.1. Lineage (NCBI taxonomy): Eukaryota > Metazoa > Arthropoda > Insecta > Diptera > Drosophilidae > Scaptomyza > Scaptomyza pallida. Next base: position 213,758 of record JAECXP010000014.1, read on the forward strand.
AGGATCGAAAAGTTTTGCAATCTGCGAAAGTACGTCGCGCTTTGAAAAGGTTTCCTAGACTTTTAGAGCGGAAAGGGCGAAGAAAAACTCATCGGAGTTGGCTTGCCATCTGATTCCCAACGTCTTCGCAACACTGGCTTCTTCGATTTCCAGGAAATCATCTCGAAGCAAATGATCCTTTGGAATTTCCTTTAGGACGAGTTTTTCATTTGATGTCCACTTTCGTAATGGAAGCCCAGCACTCGCTAGCGCCTTACGAAGTTCTTGGATCTTGAGAATTGCGTGTTCTTTGTAGTGGGCCCCTGCTAAGAAATCGTCTACATACATATGCTTGGAAATAATGTCACTAGCGAGAGGAAGTTCTTCCTTGATATCTTGTGCAAGCTGCTGCAGCACGCGGATGGCAAGGAAGGGAGCGCAATTGATACCAAAAGTAACTGTATTGAGCTCAAAGTCGCATAATTCATTACCTTTATTTTGGAACAGAATCCGTTGATATGGAGTGTGGTCGGAATGTACCATGATCTGCCGATACATTTTTGTGATATCTGCGTCAAAAACATAGTGGAAATAACGCCACTTGAGGATCTGTACGGTCAGATCGGATTGTAGGACAGGTCCTGGATATAGAATATCATTCAAACTTTTGCCATTTGTTGATACGCTGGATTCGTTGAACACCACGCGATCCTTTGTAGTAGTGCTGTCTGGCTTGAAAACAGCATGATGAGGGAGATAAAAGTGGTGACAGTCGACACTCGGAGGGACTTGTCTCATGTGACCCAAGTCTATGTACTCTTGAATCACGGAGTCGTACTGCTCTTTTTGAGGAATGTTTCTATTCAAACGGCTTTCGTTCTTCAGAAACTGAGCTAACGCAATGGACCTTAAATGTCCCAGTTGGATATGTTCCGGATTTCGAAAGGGCAGTGTGACTACATATCATCCACTTTCATTTCTGGTCGTGGTGCGGACAAAATTGCTTTCACATTTCACATCTGAATCTTTAATCGGACTAAGAGGAAGATCCTCCACCTCCCAAAACTTGGTGAGAAGCTTCTCTAGTTGGAGTTCAGGATCAACGGAGACTTGGGTTGTGAAATCGGAAATTGGAGAGCTAATACTTTTAGCTATTGGGCCCGTAAGAATCCATCCAAAGATAGATTCTTGCCCCATAAGGGTTCCACAAACGTTGGATTTGGAGCCGCCTAACAAAATGGACGGGAGGATATCTGCGCCTAAAAGCACATCTATCTGCGAGCTCTTATAAAACGTGGGGTCAGCCAACTGGATATCTGGCAAGTCCTTCAGTATCGCTGGTGGTACTGGGTAGGAGGGAAGGTTACCTGCCAGATGCGAAATAACATACGCCGAGGATTCAATTTGAAGTCTCGGCTTCAACGGAGAGCCTATGAAAAAGTGACATAACTTTTGAGGCTTGGCTGCCAGGGTTTGGTTCAGCCCGCTAATTTGGGCTTGGATGGGCTGGAAACGAAGCTTTATCAGGTTGAAAATCCGACTTGTAATAAAAGTCGCTTCGGAACCTGAATCAAGGAGGGCACGTGCCTTGTACGTAGTACCTGCATAGCAGATATTTATTAAGGCGGTGCCAAGCAAGACACCCTGTGTGTTTGCTGTGAAATATGTTTGGACGTTCGATGCTGTGTTTGACGAAGTGGATGGATTGGAGGCTGTCACGAGAGCGGATTGAGATTGAGAGTCGCTTCTATGTAGGAGTGTATGATGGCGACCCTTGCACGTGAAGCAACTATGTGCACTTGGGCAGTCTTTTAGAATATGGCCTCTCGCGAATCAATTCAAACACAGCTTTTGTTGCTTAATCTGCAAAGATCTATCCTTGGGAGACATTCGGATAGGATGATTCTCCTTTGCGCATAAACGGCAAGATTGAGGCTTTATCGTTACCTTATTTTCAAAGGCATTGACTCTTTTTGGAGCCGCGTCATTGCGGTTGGTTCTTGGATGAACCTGAATTGTGCTTGGCTTCACGTCTTCTATCGCTTCTAAAGTGCGATAGCGTTCACTTAGGAATGAATTTAGTTCTTGCCAAGTAGGAATTGCTGACTTGTCAGATAAGGATTGCTCCCATAGTGACAAAGTGAGCTTGGGCAACTTTGACGAGCACAAGAAAACAAGCAAACAATCCCAGTTTTCAGTTGAGATTTTGGAATGTTCAAGCCCTGTTAAGCAGCCTTGAATTGTGCTTTGAATGTCCTTCAGGGCTGCACTTGATTCGGTGCTAACGGTTGGTAAATTGAAAAGAATTTTTAACTGGCTATTAACCAGGAGCCGTTTATTTTGGAATCGCTCGTAGAGGGCTTCCCAGACGGAACCGAAACCATCATTGTGAGCGGGGATTTACCAACTATGGCTTTGGCCTCACCACCAGTTTTGGAATTAAGATGGAATAATTTTTCCACTGGTGTTAAACTTGGATTATTAATGTTAATGTAGATGGCCGTAAACAAGTCTCGGAACGTTGGCCACTTCAAGTAATCTCCATAGAAAACTTCAGTGTCAACGGATGGAAGTCTACAGCCTCTGGAAACTGTGGTAACTTGAGCAGCGGGTTGCGTCATTAGTGCGGATGCAAGGTCAAGTTGCTCACTCAATTGAGCCGCGCATGTCTCATACACCGAATAGCAATAGTCGTATTTAGCTTGCATCACAACGGCATCGTCGTGACTCTCAAGCCGGCTAATGATTCGAGAGCACTTTTCATATTCCGCCTCGACCTTCTCCCACAAGGATCCGATTTGGTCAAGTCGAATTTTTAATGTTTGTATTGACGGAATGGTGTCGGACGGTGTTGAGATTTTTGCCTGGAAGTGGCTGACTCTGTCAGTGACAGCGATGAAATCGTTTAAGGCCATGTCGACTTTATTTATTAGGCTCACGGGCTCAGGATTTATAATTTTGATGGTCCCCTTGCTTTCAACTGAGGTCGCCCTTGTATTAGGTTTGGAGAAGGAAGCTTATTGAGTTAGGCTTCTCGAAACGTGTAAAGAAGGACTACCAACTCGCGTCGGTAGGGACAATGATTTTTCGTCACTTGAGGATTTGGTTGGTTTCATAAACCCAGCAAATTAGTCAAGTTGAACAAAAAATTAGTAATAACAAGCGGATAACAAGATACGTGGATACAAGTTGCTTGGTTTGTGTATTATTTATTGATTGACAATAAATAATCGTGATCGGACGAGGACAGTTTGGAACGTTGAATTTTTTTTTTTTCAAAAAAATGTTAAAAAAAAAACAGTACAACGGAATATATTATATTAGATGTTCTTGATTACAAATAGTATGGAACACGATCAGTTTACTTAAAAGGAATATTCATGCCTAAATATATGAGTAATGTGCGTTTCGATATATCGCACTTGGAATGTATTCAGATACACGATTAATCGGTCGTTTTTGACGAAAGCACTCGATTAATCGGTAGGAAAAAAGCACATCACTGATCGCGACCAGCAGTGTAAGTATTGAACAAATTTTGTTAATAGGTTATACAAAATGCCTATATGCGAATAAATTAACATATAAATACTTACACTACTCGTGGATGAGTGCGCGTGAGTTGTGCCGTGTACAGCGTAGATTGGTTTGAACGTGTACTGCGACTTGGGTCGTATATGTGTGTAGATATGTGTGGATATGTTGCTGTGTTTAGAGCAACAAGTGAAACAAAAAACAAATATATTTATAGATCGTGTTAATGAATGCAGTTTGTGTTGTGTATAATTAATTATGTTGTTTTATTGTAACTCTGAGTATTCGTTTATGTCGAATATGAATTTATTGTTGTTTTGTATTTGTAGACTTAAATGTTGTGGCAACTGCGTGTACGTACATATGTACAGATATTGGCAGCTGTGTATATATTTCGGTTGTAGTTTGTGCCGGCATCTGTTTGTGTAGATCGTGTGTGTTTGTAGATATGTTTAATGATGATATGTAATATTCTCCTTTTTATAGGGCACAGAGACAACGCAGCTCAAGTTGCCAAATATAATTGCGGCGGCAAACACAACTTATATTAAATGTAAGTATATTTACAGTTGCCCATATGTTTAAATGTTAATAATTCTTTATTTTCTTGCAGGTGGATGGTGGATTAGTATAATATCTTATGTTTATGTAGGAATAATTTTATTATAAAACTTGCGGATGTGCAAGATAAATATAAGATATATGTATATATGTGGAATAATAAATTTGGAAAATGTAGCACTTGTGGAAAATAATTGCAAATGCCGTCGGCAAAGCAGTTTTAGCTGGCTTGGGTAATGTACTGTATGGACTTACATATATTTGTACGTACATCGGGATGCGTACATACAAATATGGATGCCCGCTACTGAACTTGATTTTTTTTCACTTTTCATTTATTGTTAGCGGGCTGTAAGCTAATAGGTTTTGGAGTCTACGGAATTGTAGCATTTATTATGGTAGCGGACTTAATAGCTGATGGTTTGTAACCTTTGTCAGCGAAATTAGAAAAAGTACTTAACTTTTTTCTCTGGACTTTGACCTCCTGGCAGTCACCGTTGAAGGCTGGGGCGAGCGGAGGTTGGGGGGATGAAATCCTGATTTCTTTCAAAAAATCCAATGAAAATCCGGCTCGAAGGACCAAATGTTGTAGTGGGGTGGCTGCTGCGTCCAAAAGTCGCTTCTTGTTGGTACGAATTTATAGTTTTTAAAGTTACACGCGAAGTGAAAAACAAACGCACTTGTATTCTTTCTTGGGGTATATTTTCAATTGATTTCAGATGTTAGAAACTAGCTTACATAGGGCTGCTCAGCAGCTATTAACATAAAAAGGAGATGTAACAATATAGACTTATCTTATGTTGTACGCAAAGAGAGGAGAGCAAATACCGGTTTGGGTGGGGAGTTATAGGTGCATACTTTCCGGCTTAAACATGACCTACGCAAGGCTTTCCGACTTCCTGACCACTGCAGCGTCTTCCAGGCTGATGTGCTAGCAATTCAGGAGTCGCTTAATTGCATTCCACATATCTGAAATGCCAGTGAAATCTACATCTTCACAGACAGCCAGGCAGCAATTAGATCGCTGGAGTCGAACACATCGAACTATAAGGCTGTTCATAACGGTCGCAAATCTCTATGCGAGATGGCAGAGCAGTTTAATATATGCCTAATATGGGTCCCAGGACATAGGGATATTGAAGGCAACTGCATCGCGGATCAACTGGCCAGATTAGGGACTACCATGGAACTCCTTCCAGACAAAGAGAGCATTGGTATACCTATGGCATCTTGTAAACTCAGATTAAGAGACTTCTTCGAGACTGAAGCCAACAGAGTATGGCTGGTCTCCACCAACAACTCACGTATTTCGCATCAAACTTGGCCAACTAGATGCCGGAAAAGATCAAATGAGCTCTGCCTTCTAAGCCGAAATAAGTACTCTATTGTCACCAGAGTGATGACTGGACATTGGCTTGTGGGGGCACACGCGGCCAGACTACTGGTCCCACATAATGACTTCTGCAGAAGTTGTCGAGATGCGAAGGAAGATGAAACAGTTCTTCACCTTTTCTGCACATGCCCAGCCTTATGTAAAACTAGGCAAAGAATCCTTGGGGACTTTTTCTTCGAAAATCTGTCAGAACTCGCGAGCAAAAGACCTAAAGATGTAGCAAGTTACATTCAAGTCACTGGATGAGCTCTAGAGGCGGAATCATACCAGGAGTAATGGCGGGGTCTCAGAGCCTTTCACGGTATCACAACGGGCCCAATGCGGCCTAAGTGCGCTGAGGTGGTATCCCTCCTTGGTAACCGCTCAAACCTAACCTAACTTAGGACATTGAAGGTCAATCGCACTGGCCCAGTTTCTGAGAAACAGAATCGTACGACTACAGTATAGTACGACTTAAAGATGGGCGTCGGGATCGGGATTTTCGGGAATCCCGCGGGTCCCGAAAAAACTATCGGGATCGGGCGGGATGGGAACGATTCTAAAAAAATCCGGGAAAGTCGGGATAAGTGGTCGATCCCGAAATTCCCACGGGTCCCGGTAAACCTGTCGGGACCCAAAAATTAGTCGGGACCCAAACAAAATGTACTCGATGAAAGTTATGTTTTTATCGAAATTACCCACCGATTGCATTTTGTAGCGACACGAAATATCGCAAATGCAATAAATGGGAGCATTTACATGTATTTTCTTTATTACGAAATTCGGTCACTCTTTTCCAATAATTGCTGCAGCTATGGCGTGTCGAAATTTTGCAATTAACTGCCAAAAAAATAAATAGTTATATTAAGCAAATTAGATTTAAGAAAGATTGCGATATTTTGAAATTTTGGCAAGAATGAAATGATTTGCCATTGTTGTAAATGCTGTCGAGGCAAGTGCTTAATATACCAACATCCAAACCAGCGAAAGAGTTTTTTCTACCTCTAGTAGAATTTTGGAAGAAAGACAAACGAGGTTATTATGAGAAAATTTTGAAAAAATATTGTTTTTAAATAAAAATTTAAATTTAAATTAAAATTATATTTAAAAATATATATACATAACATATATATATATACACACATATTTGAAAAATAAAATTTCGGGAAAATATCGGGACCCGCGGGATAGACCCAAAATTTGTCGGGACAATCGGGATGGGAAACGCGAATTTAATATCGGGACGGGATGGGATGGGAAGCAATTTCTTTCCCGATCCCATCTCTAGTACGACTCCGTGATATCTGGACTTAGGTCACATGAGACAAGTCCCCCTTCTATAGATACTGGGAACTTTTACCTTCCTCAACATGCTTCCAGTCAATCCGCAAACGATAAGAGCCTGAATGATGTCCTTCATGCAGGCTCCGTTTTACAATCCGATCTGACTATTCAGATCTTGAAATGGCATTTTTCCGTTACGGCTTCAACGCTGACATTACTAAAATGTATCGTCAGATCTTAGTAAAGCCAATTCACACGCCTTTTAAGCGGATCCTTAATCGAAATTTGAATCAAGAGCTTTTTGATTATGAGCTCAATACTGTCACGTTTGGGGTAAATTGCGCACCATTCCTGGCGATTCTCGTGTTGCGAGAGAAGAAGAGAAGAGAAGATTTCCTAGAATTTGATGAGGCCAGCGTTGCTAAGATATTAGGGATCCGATGGGCAAGCAAACACCAACGAGTTCTTCTTTGCGCCTTCCAAGATACCGACAAAGAGTTCGTTCACAAAACGTGAAGTCCTGTCGGAGATAGCCAAGCTATTTAACCAGCGGGATGGCTGGCACCTGTCATCGTTCGCGCGAAGATTTTCATACATATAATCTGGCTTCACAAGCTTGGCTAGGATCAACATAATCGTACTTCAGAATCTACACAGCTACCAGGGTATGTGGATCAACACCATCGGTATACGGAGTTTACATAAATGGCGCCCGACTAAAACACTAAGCTCAGTATCACTTCAACATTTTAGAAGATAAGACGAGCTGCAACTAAACAAAGCCCTGCCACGCAAACGCAAAGCGTAACAGCAAAAACGCGACAAACAAATATCAAACACAAAGGTTAGGAAACCGGTGGTAGAAGATGGTTGGGACTTTCTATGTGTGTGTAAGGGGGCTTAGCTTGTTTAGCAGAAGGCTAAAGGTGCCTTTCGCCTACAGCCTACTGTTAACCAATCAGCACTGCTTGTGACATCCCTGTCCATCAGTGAATGACCGACCATAAGTGGTGAAGAGCCACACCCTGCTCGAGGTGCCCCTGCTCTAGACAAAATATGGCGGATCTAGAGAGGACAACTCGAAAAAACCCGTAATCTCGGGTGTCAATCGTACCGTGCCCATGGGATGAATGGCACTACGTAAGTGTGTCTTATAACGGTGACCTCCGGATACCTGGCACCTCCGGTTGTATAAGTGCTCAAACCAAGGTATGGGGCTATGCCTTGGGGGATACGTCGTTCCCCGTTACTCGTGGGATCTCATATGGAACCAGTATTAACAAAAATTTCAATTTTCGGGGACATCCCTGCCCCCTCACCGACTACGGTCGGACCAGTTTCGTTACAGGAAACAAAAGTTGCAGCTGAGCAGATGGAGACGGATGCCCAGGCTATGGATGTCAATCCGGAAAGCCTAGCCTCCAACTCCATCTCCGAGGAGCAGGAGGAGGCTCTTTTAGCCTTACCACCACCAGCGGCAAATACAAATCCCGCCAAACCAAAACTTGGCGGCGCAGCCAGAAGAAGACTTCGCGTACTCCTCGACAAGGGTGTACCATTTGAGGAAGCAAGGCGGCTAGCCCAAAAGCCCCTGGAGGCCTCACTTAGGCAAACACTTAAGTTGAAAGCTGCACCCACTCCGGCGACCAAACGGATGCGGTCGACGCAAGCGACCCCCGAGGAAGCCACGCCAAAGAAGATCTTGGCCACTGCCAAAGGCTGCGGGTTCGGTATCGGTGGAAAAGCATCACGCTGCAGTTGCAGCTGATGTGAATGCGCCAATATATGCCGCAACCACAACGCCCTCAAGCATTGCCAAGCCTTCCTACAGAGAAGTAGCAGCATCTCACAAGATGGCCATACTACCACATGGCTATCCGGAGGTGCTGTTAGCCACCGACCAGCTTAGCAGAGTGCAGATGGAGGTGCTGAGCACGATAGTAGCACAAAGGAAAGGGACTTTTAAGCCCCTATTCAGCGGCTGCACCTTCCGCCCTGGTTGGATAGTAATGACCTGTGGTGACGCCCCAACAGCAGAATGGCTAAAGGTAACAGTGCCTAAGCTGAATCTGTGGAAGGATGCGAAGCTGCAGGTCTTACCTGAAACCGAAGTTTCTCGGCCTGAGATATTCGTTGGCTACTTTCCGACCTTCGGGAAGGACAGCAAAGCCGACAATATCCTAGGTCTGATAGAGGGACAGAACGCGAATATGCGAGAAGGGGATTGAAGAGTGCTCCACAAGGAGCAAAAGGGTCCTATGGTCGGTCTGACCATTGCAGTGGACCCCCACTCCGCAAACCAATTACGCAGCCAGCAGGGGCAACTTAACTTTGTATTTGGTAAGGTCTGCCTCAAAGCCAAGGGTAAACAATCCCGTCCCATTGGCAACGACAGAAAAGGCACCCTGATACTCCAAGGATTCGCAGCCGGCAGCCACAGAGACAACGCTTATGCTAATCCCTACTCAAGGCGAGGCAGTGGCAAATGTCACAGTGTCCAACGCAAGCGGTCCTAGGGCAGCAGCTGTGCCAACACAACGTCCGGCAGCCAGAGGCAAGCTCCCACCTCAGGCACAACACCGGCCCCCCCTCCATGGTCACCTACTCAAACAAACAAGGCGCAGTAAGGGCGAGCGGCTGTCGGACGAGGAGTCTGCTACGGAGCAACCGAGGGCGTAAGGTGGCGGCAGCGGGCCGCAGGCGGGCACTCTGATGCCCCCACCCACACCAACATCCATAAGCCCACGGAGACGGGCTAAATGTCTCCAGGCGAACCTCCACCATGCCAGAGCTGCCTCGGATGTGCTCAGCATGAGGTTCGCAACTGAGAACATGGACGTCGCTTTCATTCAAGAGCCATGGATTGGCTCAGGAATGGTACGTGGACTCCATTCAGTGCCTGGTAAGTTACTTTATAAACTTAACTCACCACGTCCAAGGACAGCACTGCTTATCAATAAGCAATTAACTTTTGTTCCCCTTACACACTTTATTACTGATGACTTGGTGGCGGTCTGGCGGTCCCTGCCCACAGCGCAGGGTGTTATAGAGGTAGTGCTGGCCTCTGCATACCTGCCAGGAGACACCGACAACGTTCCAACAATGGCAGACCGCTCCCTGGTTTAGCATTGTCGTCGCAAAAATCTCCGCCCACCATGAGGTATGGGAAAGTACAAATAATAATAAGAGAGGTGAGTACCTTTTTGAATACATTTTTAGTAACAATATAAGCATACTAAACAGGGGGAACGAACCAACATTTATAAATGCCATTAGTGGCGAAGTCCTTGACTTTACGCTTTGTAGCACCAATATGTTGTCCGCTATCTCCAACTGGCATGTATCAATGTCGGATCATCAACACATAAGATTCGACCTAACCAGCACCGAGATACAAAACTCAGTTACCAAAAATCCTAGAAAAACCAGCTGGGATATCTCCCACCTTGAACTTGAGCATCGTGCAATCCGCTTCACTTGTCCAATTTTAACACCTTTCGAGATGGAAGCAGAAGCAAATGAGCTTCACCAACACATTGAAGATGCATTCCAAAGAGGATGCTCTGAAAAAGTCCACAGAGCTAAACGTGACGTCCCATGGTGGAACGACACTCTTGAATAGCTCAGAAGGACTGCCAGGAAACTCTTTAATAAGGCCAAAGATGGGAAAGCCACATGGCTCTCCTATAAAAGTAGCCTAACGCTCTATAATAAAGAGCTGAGAAGGTCTAAGAGAGCTACATGGAGAGATCACTGTGGGAAGATCACAAAACTTCCCGAAGCGATTCGCCTTCAAAAAGCAATCAGTAAAGACCACTCAAATGGGTTGTGCACACTTAAAATCCCTTATGGTACCTACGCCAATAGCCCTGAGGAGACCAGCAAACTTCTGCTGGAAACCCACTTCCCGGGCTGTGTGTTCCTACCAGAAGTGGAGAAGGGACCAATGGCCACAACCATGAATCCCACCACCATTTCTGGTACAGGTATTATTCCAGTGGCGGACGATGACCAGGTAGAAGAGGTATCTCCAATTGCACCATCTACACTGCGCAATAAGCTCCCACATGGAATATTCCATCACAAAAGTGTACAATGGGCTATAAAAAACTTCAGCCCATACAAATCCCCTGAACCGGACGGTATCCAACCATGTCATCTGCAACATGGGGCGGACATGGTGGTGCCATCTTTACTTCGGCTTTTCAGAGCTAGTCCAGCTCTTGGACATATTCCAAACAAATGGGCTACAGTTCGGGTCGTGTTCTTGCCCAAGGCAGGAAAGAAAGATTCCCAAATGCCAAAAGCATACAGACCGATCAGCCTTAGCTCATTTTTCTTAAAGACAATGAAAAATCTCCTTGACCACCACATTCGGGCTATTAAGCTCTATACACACTCAATAAAGCTGACTTCACCACCCACGGTTGCTCATATGACCTTGTTATCTACATCGAGGGCTGGCATGCTCCAACAATCTCAGATCGCATGCAACAGGCACTCAATATAGCCAACAAGTGGTGTCAAGATAAGGGTTTATCGATAAACCTATATAACACAATCCTAGTCCCTTTCACTTGACAAAGGACTCAGACTCTACAAACCCCAATCCTTAACGGTACGAAAATTGAATTTTCTAGTGAAGCGAAATACCTTGGGGTGATCCTTGATTCCAAGCTCAATTGGAACTCCTCACCTTTACAGCACTGACACTAAAGCCACTAGGGCATTCTTTGCATGCAATAGGCTCTTTGGCAGAATATGGGGACTCAGTCCAAAAATAATTTACTGGTCCTACGATACTGTTATACGACACATTCTTACCTATGCTGCCCTAGCATTGGGACCAAGGTCTAGCAAAGAACTGCAATGAAAACACTATCGAAAATACAACGCTTAGTCTGCATGGGCATCATGGAAGCGATGCGCACTTGCCCAACTGAAGCACTAGGAGTCATAACTGTCATTCCAGCGATCCCGATTATATTTAAGAAGGAGGCTTGTCTGGGTGCTCTAAGACTTACTAACATCGGTGAACTAAAACTCGGGTCGTCTCTCACGCCACTATTCAATGACCCTATCATTCGTCTTTCGGACTATAGTTTATCGGACCCCTTCTTTAAAAGATACTTCCTTGTATCAATACAAAACAGAAGCACTTGGAATGCTGGTCTATTTCGCATACCCAATGGAGCTCAAATCTGGTACACGGATGGCTCTAAACTAGAGAATGGTGACACCGGGACGGGCATTACTGGACCACGGTTCAGAAAAGCCATAGCCATGGGGTAAAACACCAGCCATCTTTCAAGCAGAAATACACGCGATAGAGATCTGCGCCCGAGAATGCCTTCATAGGAGACAAATGGTGCTACGATCTATATTTTCTCCGACAGCCAGGCATCTCTAAATGACCTGAGATCATTCCAATTCTCGTCGGGGCTAGTCGAAGAATGTGTTCATCTATTGAACTCTCTGGGAAATAATAACACGCTTTCGGTGGGATGGGTTCCTGGACATGAAGGACATGATGGTAACGAAATGGCCGATGCTCTAGCTAAGCATGGAGCAGGTAGGCCGCTAATAGGACCTGAGCCATTCTGTGGACTCACCAAGGGACACAGAAAAGCTGTACTCAGAACATGGAAAGAAAGGGAAATAAAGAAAAGTTGGTCCTACAGCTTGGCGCTACGCCAAGCCAAAAATTTCCTAACCCCAGATAAGAATATATCCAAACGTCTTATCAACCTAAAGAAGAATGACATTCGTACACTTACGGGTTTTCTCACTGGCCACTGCTGCCTGAGATATCACCTCAAGAAATTAAACTTATCGGACACTGACGTCTGTTGGTTCTGTAACTCAGACCAGGAGACGTCATCTCACATACTGTGCGAATGCCCAGCACTCTGCAGGCGCAGATCAGAACAACTTGGGGAGGTAACCGTGCCACCCCACAGGATATGGAGTCTCTATCCGAATTAAGTTCTAAACTTTATTCGCAGCCTAGGGCTTGTGAGGGTGCGGATAAAATTTAAAAATAACTCTCAATCCATTATCCGCTTATATTAGCGTACCAACTATTATACCCACTACTGTAGCCCACAAGCTTTCTGACCCCAGCTTTAAAGATCATTTTATTTTCGCAAATGTGCTAAAACAGACGTGCTTATTAAACCTCTAAGCGAATCCTACTACTTTTATAAAGGCGAAAGTTTGTAAGTATGGATGTATGGATGTATGGATGTTTGGATGTTTGTTACTCTTTCACGTAAAAACTACTGAATGGATTTGAATGAAACTTCACCACAATATAGCTTATACATCAGAATAACACATAGGCTACAATTTTTGAGGTTTCTAATGTGAGGTCGTAAAAAAAAAACATTTTTTGCGCTTACATTGCAAACGCTGACTGAATCCTACAAGATAGATCAAAACAATTTACTACAGTATTGTACAACTTAAAAAGGTCTACAAAAAAGTCCGTGATGGTATATGTTTATATTAAATATTTTGCCTTAACTAATTTACTTATTTTATATGTATTGCTAAAATTTTGTAAAAACTATCGGCGCAGCGAAGCAAGCGGGGCTTACTAGTATAAAATATATATTCAACGTGTGACGCCTCGTGATACCAAACTGTACTCTAACAGCATCCAACACGCGTTGCGCAGATTTTACCCAAAACTAGGGCTCACTTTGTTTTAATCTGCACTCAAAACGCGGTGCCAGATTTATTTCGTGGATTTATTGAATTTAGCGCGATTTACTTTAAGCACCAGGTAAGCCTTTAAAAGTGATGATGTGCTGTGTTTAAAGTTTGAACTTTTAGCAGGTTGCTTGCCTCGGAAAATTCCAGCAAGTGGCTAGTCCGCAGACTGCAGCCAACTCTGGTGCTATGCCCAGGCAGGGCTAAAACCAACCCTAACCTTATTTAAAAATGCAAGGTTATCGTCTTAAGGTAGACGTCGCCACGGGTCACATAGGGCAAGGCTAGTCCCATGCGCCTGCAATACCAACATTTGTGTCTTGCTAAGAAGCCTAACACCGGTCGAATGAACATAGTGAAATTATAGTGCCCATCCAGACCAACCCGTCTGTGTTTGTCGTTACGTGTCCACGCATATTGGCTAATTATAATTAAGCCATACCGAATCTTGCTGCGTGGGTGCCTCCCTACCATAGAAGTACCAAGGAATTGTCAAAGCCCGGATATAGTCATTGGAATTTCTAATGCCAAGTGGAAAATGTTTTGAATTTATAAATTATAACCTTATTTAGTTATGCATTAAAGCTAATTCCATATGTTTTTGTCATCTAGCTTCGGACAAGTTTTTGTTGCGCATTTAACTTATGAAAAAGATTTAAACTCCACAGCAACACACATCAGCGTCAACAGGCCTGCTGACATCGGTGGACCTTGTATTATAGTGAGTACGGCATAGCCGAAAGAGTGTAACAAAACCAAACTCAACAAAAACACAACCGATCCTACATGAGCTTAGGATCCAAAAAGCTTAATCGATACCCGCTTCAATGCATATACACATACCCAAATAAATGCCTATAATTGAGTGCATTTAGGAACAGCTGTCTGTTTTGATTATCGTAAAAGCTTTGAAGCGTATGTTTGTATGTATGGAGCGTTGATTAATTTGCATCCGTATTTGATAATTAAACTTAAAGGGTTCATAGTTTGCTTAAAGTTATACGTTCTTGATTTATAATATAAATTTGATTTACATTTAGTTCTAGAGCGATTGAACGCTAAAGTTAATATTGTTTGAAAACTAGTGACACAAAATATGAATTGTCTGAAAATAATAATAATAGTTAAATACACTCTTCAATTACAAATATTATAACAATAAACTAATTTACTCTTATTAATGGGCACCGGAAGTCTCTAACCAAAATCAATAGAATAATAAGATGAGTAACGCCATACAAAATTTCTGCACACACTTTTTTCGTGCTGGCTTTTCAAACTGGCTTTTCGCTCTCTTTAGTAGGACAGCGCTCAAGAGCCAGCGCTCTATCTCTCTCTCTCATACGCATACAGCGACATTGCCGACTGTTTGCGTGCACACGTATCCTCATGCTTCGTAACCGCAAGCATGTGTTCGTTTTCTACAGCACATATACCCTTCACTTTAAAAGTTCTAAGTTTTTTGGAAGACGCTTGGTGCCCCATATTATAAAAAAAACTAATATTTTGTATGATAATTATAATTACATGATAATTATTCGAATATAGTATATTTGATAGTAATAACCGGATATACTTATATAATGATACATAATATATATACAAATATTTTATACATGTCATCACTTTTGAATATTAGGGTATTAAGCGTGCGACGTGTAAAAACTATGTTTAGCAAACTATTTCTATGTGCTTATGCACTCATGTCCTGCCTCAATAAGGTCAATTTCGCGATTGAACTGATTGAATATTTTTACATTTTTTTTCATTATATATATATTAATTTATATATGTATATATATAATTTATGTTTTTTTTGTACAATTTATGTATAATAATAATGTTTGCAGTCTTAGCAAATTGAATTAAATAACTGTAAATACATATTTATATCAACTATTTTAATTATTTAGCATATTTAATAAATAAAAAATATAATTAGGGTATTCACTTGCTGTGCTATTATCGTATAGTAATATATATAATACAGTGCAGCTAGTGAGTGCACTTTTTACGTTTCTTTTGTCGTATTTGTGCTAAGTCAGCTGTTTGACAGTTCGATGTCAATACAATCGATAGCTACATTGAATTAAGCAATTGTTTAGCTGAAAGGCGTAATTTAAATTATAAAAGTGTTTATTATCATCAATATGCCAAGAGAAGGACTTAAAAATCAATTGATATTGCGGAAGATCGATTTCGCCTTATTGGAGTTGGAGTTTGTCGATGGTACGGCTGAAGCTATGCCAAAAACATAAAAAACAGCTAAAGCAATTGTAAAATTCCAGATGATGACCATGCAGCGCACGATGCAGTTATGGACAAGCTCATGGAGAACTTGTCAATAATATCATCGTCTCGACGGGGCACACGTTATCATGTGCCGAAATCATTTATTTGGCGAACAAAAGTTTGCCGCATTTTAATGACGATCCATTTCTGCAGATGCTACGTGTATCCAAAATGTTTAATTCGCTTCTGCCACTGTAAAAAAAACAGCAGATTAGTTTTTAAAGTTAATAAACAATCAAATTTAATTACTTTTGCAACCAAAACTCGTCCAGTGTGACCTAATTCCATTACATCAGTAATCTCGAAAACGGTTGTTTTTATTTGTAGTCTGGCAGCCCCTAAATAACACAAATGGCACAATAATAGCAAACATACCCAGGGGCATGTTATGATGTGTTATGATATGTTATGAAAGCTCTAGTGTGTTTGTTGTAAAGCTCTCAAATAACACTTTATTACTATACGCACATATCACAGCAAGTGAATACCCTAAATATACATACATACTGTACTCTTTATGTACATATTACTTAAATTCCCCATATTTAGTATTTAATATAAATATTAAATTTGGTTTAATGATTTTGTGCAATTCAAATTTGTTTTGTTTTGCGCGCGCGGGTGAGAAGCGGGTGTGAGTCGGGCTAAGAAAAGTGCGAAAACTGTTTTTCCCCCCTTTTCGTTTCTCTTCTTGCGTTCGCTTAAAGCCTACATACAAGTGATTTTGCATTGATTGCTAAAATTTTAAAAGTTTTTCAATCAATTTACGGTTCGGAATAGATTTAAAGCAACTGTGCATTAATAAACAATAAGTGCGTGTGAAGTGCGTGTGTGAATTGTACTAACAAGTGCAAAAATATCAAAATAACATCTTTGTTGTGTGTTGTGATTTTTGTGCGCCAATTTACGTGGTGCTTCTGCTGCTGCTTTTTGTCACAATGGCAAAGGCAGGCAAAAAAAGAGAACAGATCAGTGGAAACAAGTGGAGCCTGTCCCACTGCAAAAAATCTAGGCGCGATTTTCCTGCCCTTAAATTGTTTAGGTTCCCAGAAAAAGACCCAACAATTTTAATGAAATGGGCGGAAAAATGTCAATTTACAGAGCATTTTGTGGCGAGCACTTTATCACTGTTTTTATGTCAAGATCATTTCTCCCCAGATGATATTGGGATAAGATTTCTGAGGCGAGGAGCAATCCCAGATCGCATTGAAAGATTTCAGTTGCGATAATGATGAGGTTAATGATGACATCGATTTTAATGCTGTAAGCTCGCCTCCACAGAAAAGACACCGCTCACAATCACCTGCTGAAGTTTGTCGTCAGTGCCATAAAGGAACAAAAACATTAAAATTTTTCCAAAATAAATATTTTGTTATAAAAAAAATGTCTGTTCGTAGACAAATGAGAATTAACATGTTGCAAAAAGAAAATACAAATTTAAAGCGAAAGGTGATAAGGTTGGAAAATAAGTAAAAAAAAAACCTACTTTCTGAAATTGAAAAAATGAATTTAACTGGAAACGAAAAAATATTGTCGAAAATGCTTATTAAAGAAAAAAAGGGTACAAATATGAGATGGAATGATTCGGAAAAGGTGTTCGCCCAAAGCATTTATTATAGGTCTACCGCAACCTATATATTTTTGAGAGATTGTTTGCAGTTGAATCTTCCCAGTCCATCATCTTTACAAAAGTGGAACAGCATATTAAAATTACAGCCGGGAGACAACGAATGTTTGTACTTTAGAGTTGGGTAAACATCGTTCAAATTGCTGAATAAGTTCGTTCGTTCTTTTCCAATTAGTGAACTAAGTCGATCTTTTTGTTCGTTCGATTTTATTCCCTAATATAATCATTTTTGTTCATCGTTCGTTTTTGTCCATCGTACGTTTTTGTCCATCGTTTGTCTTTGTTCGTTAAATTTAAGACCGTTTTGTTATGTTTTTGTTTGATCTTTTTTTATGCACAATATTATGCTTTTAAAATAAATAATTTACTTTATAAATTAATTTTAATTTTAATTTTATATGTCGGCTCAAATTGCTTTGAGAACCTCCAGCTATGCTTACTTGCAGTACTTGCACTTTGCTTTCCTGTCGTCTATGATTTCAAAATGATTCCAAATTTTACTAAATTTACGTTTAAGAGACATTGTAATAACTTTAGCATTTGCCCGCCACAACAATAAAAGAATTAGACCTATCAATATGATATGATATATCATATATATCATATGATAGTATCATACCAACTCGAAAATAGTGAACGAAAACAAATAAAGAGAGCTACCATACCTGCTGAAAAAAGTCCACAAACATATGTACATAACAGCCAAAATAACTGAACTGAACTACTGAACTAGGAACACGAATGAACTAAAGAGCTAAAGTGAACAACTGAACACAAAAGAACGATGAAGATGAACTTATTCAGTTCGTTCACTTCATTGAATAGTTCGTTTTTGTTCGTTCGTTCGCGAACGACACAACTCTATTGTACTCAGCCCTTAAAGATTGTAACGTGCACAACAGTAATGTTTCGGCAATTCCCTGTCTACTATACGGTTCCGGCCGTGCTCAGGGCTATTGGGGTGGGATCTTTGGAAATGCCTTGACATACGCGTCACTAGAATAAAAGTCGTAGACAGATAAGGTATATTGAGGAGAACCAAAGTCAATTAAAATTCACTCAAGAGATATGTGAGTTAGAAGAACTAAGGTGGAGCTGTTCTTCTGTCTTTACCCTCCCTACCTGTAGAATCTAAGAAATATGCATGATTCTACCCTATAAATGTTAGAGTGTGATAAGTGATCAGGTGCCCATTAAATAACACGTTAATTCATCGTGAGTCTTAATACATTTAATCTAAACATTTTGATAATATTTTCAAGATGACTTAAAACAATTTTCATTTAACTTCATAATAATTCGATAAGCGCAAATATTATTTATACTTATAAATGATAGGCAAACTTCTTAACAACTGATAAATAATTGATTCACTATGAACAAAAGTTAATTGGCGACGCGCATTTTGTTGTAAAAGTTATCATATTATTCAAAAAGGAAACACACTTGATTACTCTTTAAGTTTGATCCACTTGCTTACTTGATTCAATTTCGGCTAGGCCGTACTCACGCAAAATTACTCAGAAAATCCATCGAAGTCAGCAGGCCTGATGACGAAGAGGTGTCTGTAAAACTTTAATATATCTGTTTGTGTGTAAAGATTAGACCAGATGCTAATTCCGACTGGCGCTAATTTTGCATTATAGTCAGCTGCTGCACTTCAAAGGATCTAGGTCGGGTACGTAAATTATAAGTATTCTGATTTTTCTCATACGCTTTCGTCAAATGCTTTTCAATGTTTGAGCGGATTTGATGAAACTCATCCGTTCGATTTAGCTGTTGCGTACCATCGTTAAGTACATTTAGGTTTTTCAACAACTTATAGTCTTGTCCATGCACTATCATGTATTGGCCGAATACTATACGGTAAGGCGACATTCCAACAGACTGGTGAAGAAAATTGCGTAACGCACAATTGACACTAGGTAAAAATACGTCCCATGCTCGCTGATCGGTACGAACGTAGGCTCTTAGAGCTGCATTTATTGACCGATTTACCCTTTCAGCTGCGTTTGACTGAGGGGCATATGCTCCGGTGCATATGTGCTGAATACCAAACTGTGAGATAAATGTGGCAAAATCACGGCTTTTAAACTGAGTTCCATTATCACTCACAATTATTTCGGGCACTCCAAAGCATGTAAAAAGTTCATTTCTCAAGTAGTCAATTACTACCTGCGAATTAAATTTCTTTATTGCTTTGAGGAAGGTAAATTTCGAAAAATGATCAGGCACAATAAAAATTCCAACATTTCCTTTTTTCGTACGCGGAAATGGTCCAATAAAATCTATATACAATCTTTGAAAGGGTCTGTCACTAGACACTTGACTACCCATTGGCGGTTTTAAGGCGCATGTAGGATACTTGGTGATTTTACATATATCACAATTGCCTATATATCTGCGCACATCGACGACCATTTTTGGCCAAAAGAATCTTCGTCTAATTCTTTCTAAGCATTTGGCAATGCCACAATGACTAGACGAAGGCTGATCATGTATGGAACGAATTACTTGTTCACGCAGTGATTCTGGAACGTACAGTTTCCAACAATCGACGGTATCACTGTTTTCACAAAAGATACTACGCCGATATATAAACTTATCTATGACTTGAACATCCGGGAGATTAGATTTCTGATAGTTGTCTCTCAATTTGCAATATTCTTCAGATTGAAGGCATCTGACTCTAAATCGATTTCAGGTAAAATATCAAAACTAAGGGTGGCAATATTGTCAACCTCTTCGAAGCATCGGGATAACGCGTCCGCTACGACATTTTCACTACCTTTTCGATGCTCGATATCAAAAGAACATCCTTGCTAAACATTCAAGCTCGGTAACAGTATAGTTACGCTGGGCCATATTTAACTTTTTCGACATATATGCTATAGGTCTTTCGCATCCTGACTCATCAACTTGGGCTAGTACTGCTCCTACCCCATACAACGACGCATCACATTGTAAGATAAAAGGCTTCTCATAGTTTGGATGTATCAAAAACGGAGCGGTACATAACATTCGTTTAATTTCAACAAATGCTGCTTGAGCTTGGTCATTCCACTCGAATGATTTTCCTCGCAAAAGTTCTGTGAACGAAAAAATTACGGATGAATACTGGGAAATAAAGCGTTGATACCACCAGGTCATCCCTAGGAATCTTCTAAGTTGCTTGCGCGTCTTTGGCACGGGAAATTCATCTACCGCTTGAATCTTATCAGGGTTGATTTGCAAAGTACCTTCTTCAACGACATAGCCAAGATAATCAACCTTATTTAAACAAAATTGACTCTTCTTAACGTTTATCGTTAGTTCAGCTTTACGCAACTGGTTTGAGACAGTATTTAGATGCTCTAAGTGTTCATCAACACTTGAAGACATTACTAAAAGATCATCAAGGTATACTAATACGTGAGACTTTAACTGATACGGAATGACTTGGTCCATCAATCGGCACATGGTTTGTGGAGCATTGGTAAGTCCAAAAGGCATCCGCTTAAATTGGTATAGGGGTCGATTTGGAATAGTAAAAGCAGTTTTTGCTCTCGAATTTTGTTCCAACCGAATCTGCCAAAATGCATCTTTTAGATCAATTTTAGATATACAATGAACTGGGGGAAGTCTACTAATAAGACCATCTAGAATTGGCATACGATATGCGTCCTTTATTGTAACAGCGTTTAATTTTCGTGCATCCAGACAAAATCTAACCTTTCCAGGTTTCACTACAAGTGTAACTGGCGATGACCATGGAGATGTCGGTGCTTCTTCTATGACGCCTAATTTAATCATTCGATCTACTTCTTCGCATAAAAGCTTCTCTTTAGCAGGGGACAAGGGATAAAACCTTTGCTTAATTGGTTTGGCATCAGCTGTGTCAATCTCATGCTCAACCAGAGATGTTTCACCAAGACCACTACGTTCTGACGAAGGAAATAGATCTATAATAGATTGTAACTTTGCTCTTTGTGAGTTATCAAGTTTGGTTTTGTTCGTTTCTTCTGCATGACTATCGTTTAGTTCATTTATCACATATGTAGGCTGGATTGAAATGCCAAAAGCTTTCCAAAAATCCATTCCACATATAACATCTTGCTTAATAGACGGTACGACCAGAAACTCGAAGTCTATTTTAAAAGAACTGTAGGTTACCGGTGTACGCACTGAGCCTGTCACTATTTGCTTGTGGCCATCTGCTGTCTGAACGACGCCATTTAATTTATTTACTTTAATCGGTTCTGAGTTAAGGTATTTAGCCAAGCCTGCACCGATAACGCTCTTATTGGCACCACTGTCCAACAGGGCTAAATATTGTTTACCAAATATTTCTATTTGAGTAAAAGGTCTTATATCGTTTGGCTTATTCATTATCGAGGATATGGTAAAAATATTTAGTCGACGTTTATTACGCCAAAAATCTTTCATACGCAAAGTAGAACGATTCTTTTGAACGTCCAGAGTATTTAAATTGAAAATAGCTGCTCTGCGTTCATTATATTCTCGCAAACGTAAATGATAGGGTCTGAAAATCCGGGAATTATTTTGTATACCAGGTAAATAAGACTTGTCCGGTGAAGGTATGTCCAGTGAGTTTGTGTTTGATTCCAAGGCTAATGTCGGACGTCCACTTTCGGAACTTGGTGAACATCCTTCACAAAGTTTTCCGATTTTAACTTGCAATGAGCACAATTAGATTTGTACATATCTACTAGACCACATCCGTAGCAGAAAACTCGACGCGGCTTTAGACAATCATGGTATCTGTGACCTAACTCATCACAATTCCAACATTTTAGTTTTTCGTTTACACGCAATGCACAAATCTCATTATTATTGCCGAGATCAGCGTCAGTTAACTCTTCGGTCGCTTTTGTACGCGAAACAGAATTAACATAACGCTTTGGAACATTAATACGAGCTACTGGCTTAGATCGTACATTTCGAAAGAATTCTTCGTGTCGGTGGCACTCCTTGCGAAGAATTGCAAGATTTGGGGTGTCTACATGAAGAAGTTCATGGATTAATTCAGGCTTTAAATTGTGCCTTACTTCTATAATGATGTCATTCTCCGACATGGGTTCTGGAAGGGAATCAGCTATCGCTAGCATCGCGTCTAGAAATTCATCGAAGTTTTCATTAACGCCTTGCTTGCGACGACGCATAACATTTTTGATATCTCGATCAGTGCGTTGATATCTTTCTCTTAAACGGTTGCATAACTCAAACCATCCCATGCAACCCACAGTTCTGTGCACTCGCCAATAGAATGAAAGAGCTGGGCCTTTAAAAAGTAAATTAGCAAACTGGTACAATAAGTCAAAATTATTGTTAAAATACTGAGCCGTAAGACAATTGACTCGGTATATAAAATCTTCAATGTCACTCGACGCACCTGAAAATTGTATTTTCCAGTTCGATATGACATTAGAAATTCTATCTGGACGGCCTAGTGAATAATTAGTATTGTTGGCGTTCTCACGAGATGGACCACGCCTATCTCTCGGGGTATTATCACGCTCAAAGCTCAGACGTCGACCACTAAGCTGAATGTCATTATCCCATTCCAGCTGAGGTTCGTCTCGAGTCTCTCTAGTGGGAGCAGACAAATTAAAATTTTGTATTGCGGCACTGATTTGATCAGCTACTGACGACGCGATAGTACAACGATAACTTTCCAAGGAATTCGCTATGATCTGCTGAATGCGATCTTCCGATACTACTACATTTTGCACAGCACTGTTACTTGTATTACGACCTATTCGCGAAGTAACCTGCTGACGTAAATTTGGAGTGTTACGATTATTAGCTCTCGTAACTGGCCTACGTGGAATAGCACCTGTTTGATTGTTGACAGCGCTAGCACGAGGTCTACCCCTAGTTCCACTAGAATTGGTTCTAGGTCGAGCTGTAATATTTTCCAAGCTCTGCGATAATGTTAACGGCTGCCTACACTTTGGGCATGCGTTGTTGTTAAGTGACCACTGAGATAAACATGATTTATGAAAACGATGTTTACAACTGGTTTCTCTAAATTCTGCTTCGGTACTAGTGTCATTGCAGATGACACACGACACTGCTTCATTAGCGTTACTTGCTAACGAGCGTAAATCTTCAGTACTACGGACTACTGCCATGTTAACTGATTTCACACGATAAAAAGGAATGCGATATAAGCAAATAATTTCGCTGGAGGAAAAGGATTTTATAAAGGTGTGTCGGTAACCGCGAGTATTTTATTTTTAAACTACTTCGGGCCCCACGTTTTGGGCGCCATTTTTCTTCTTATGTAACGTGCACAACAGTAATGTTTCGGCAATTCCCTGTCTACTATACGGTTCCGGCCGTGCTCAGGGCTATTGGGGTGGGATCTTTGGAAATGCCTTGACATACGCGTCACTAGAATAAAAGTCGTAGACAGATAAGGTATATTGAGGAGAACCAAAGTCAATTAAAATTCACTCAAGAGATATGTGAGTTAGAAGAACTAAGGTGGAGCTGTTCTTCTGTCTTTACCCTCCCTACCTGTAGAATCTAAGAAATATGCATGATTCTACCCTATAAATGTTAGAGTGTGATAAGTGATCAGGTGCCCATTAAATAACACGTTAATTCATCGTGAGTCTTAATACATTTAACCTAAACATTTTGATAATATTTTCAAGATGACTTAAAACAATTTTCATTTAACTTCATAATAATTCGATAAGCGCAAATATTATTTATACTTATAAATGATAGGCAAACTTCTTAACAACTGATAAATAATTGATTCACTATGAACAAAAGTTAATTGGCGACGCGCATTTTGTTGTAAAAGTTATCATATTATTCAAAAAGGAAACACACTTGATTACTCTTTAAGTTTGATCCACTTGCTTACTTGATTCAATTTCGGCTAGGCCGTACTCACGCAAAATTACTCAGAAAATCAATCGAAGTCAGCAGGCCTGATGACGAAGAGGTGTCTGTAAAACTTTAATATATCTGTTTGTGTGTAAAGATGTGATGAAGTGTGTGTGGGTGTGTTATTATAACAACAACATGCGCATAGCTTTAAAATAAGATCAAAAGAAATTATAAGTATAAACAATTCAAAACTTTCACTATAATTAAATTCAAAACTCTGTCCGTGACGATATAATAAACTCCAAAAATTTCTCTTGACCACCGTCAGTGAAGAAAGGGGGGCATCAAACCACTACGAAGACCTTTATGTTGCAAACGCACGAGTCTCGTAACAGAGATGAGGTTATGGACGATAATATTGATGCTCGGGCGGGGTTGATTTGCCTTAATGCATCTTGTGCCTTTGCTGGCTTTAGCCCTTAGTTAGGCGTAGGTAAATCACGAGCGGCATTTCGCTGCTGTAGCTGGCTGATATAATTGGATCGCCTTGCTGCTCCGGTAACTATCATATAGCAGGCCAAGATCGGCAAGCATCAAGTTTGCTCTTCTGCGCACGCTTCTGCAACCAAATTTGTGCGGGCGGCTACTAGGGTCGGTGCTGACCAAGACGACGTACGGCACGCGCACCACAAGACACCGAAAGATGTAGGTGTACTCTTAGACACACATCCAACGTTGGTATTCCGACGACAAACCACAAAAATACAAGCAGCGGCAAGCTTGGCTTGGACTGCTGGTATACGGTAGCGCAATTAAACTGCAAATTTGGTAATAGCGCGCTGGATGCGTCCAGATTTAACCTTAGCTTTGCAGGTGGTGCATTTTGCTCCACGAGGGAAGCGCACTTTTCGTTGCGTGGTATCTTCTAAGCCGGTTAAAAATGCAAGAGAGCGATAAAAATTAGGTCACCAGTGCAATTTGGTGCCAATGCCGGTCTTAATAAGAAGAAGAAAGTCAGGGTTGCTATAATAACATAGCATTAACAGTGGTGATCATGACCACTTGTATCAAATTGCAGCTGATGCTGTTTAGGGTTGCCGGACTGTTAGACAGAATGCAATTTGAAAAATGCAACGACCGTTAGGATTTGAATCAACCTAAATTAAAACGCACCTTCGCAAACGGCCGTTATGATTTGAACTAATATAAATAAATCGCACCCTCACAAGATACCATAAAGGAAATGGGTGAATCGGAAAAAGAATGCATAATAACTTGTGATGAAGTTGCAATAAAAAAGAATTTAACGTACAATTTCTCTGTTGACATAATTGATGGCTTATTGCATTTACTTGAACGCTCTGATAAAATGGAAAGCCACATTTGCGTATTTGTTATACGGGGTATATTAAAAAGATGGAAATTTGTATTCAACTATTTCGTGCCTGAGACAAATATAAAAGGAGAATGCTTAAAAAGCCTTATACTCAAAAACATAAATATTGCTGAAAATATTGGGTTCAAAGTAAGAGGCGTTGTATATGATCAAGGAGGTAACAATAGAAAATGTACCTCATTACTTGAAGTCACTAATGAAAAACCCTATTTCAGCTTTAATAATAAGAAATATTATATGTTTTATGACAATTTTTTAAAAGTGATGTTTGAAACCCCTGACGGGCTAGTTGACTTTGATGTCATATGAGAAGTATACGAATTAGAACAAGGATCAGTAACGAGAATGACTAAATTAACAAGAAGTCACGTTAATCCAAGTAGATTTGAACTAATTGTCAAGCATCTTGACTATATGTTACCCAAAGCATATGCTATGTTTGGATTTGTTAGACGTAATGCTGCCCAGTTTTCGGACCCTTATACAAGGTTATGCTTATATTCGGCATTTGTGCGTTCAAGGCTTGAATACTGTTCTTTTATCTGGAGTCCTTTTGCTGTAGTTTATATTAAAATACTTGAGCGACTCCAAAAAAATTTTTTAAAATTTGCTTTACTGCCTCTTGGGTTTACTGAGCCAATTCCTAGTTAGTGTCCAATTATCTACCTTAGAGGATAGGCGCAAAATTGCTGCACTTGCCTTCTTAAATGATGTTATAATTGGTAGGATTGATTGTCCTGATCTCCTTTGCAAGGTAAATTTTTTTAACCCCATCAAGGTCTCTGCGGGCTGTTGGTACCTTCTTTATAAGTGCTCATCGTACCAACTATGGATTTAATGAGCCTATCTCGAGAGCTTTGAGAACTTAAAATATGTTGCCGATCGAATTGCGATTTGATTTTTCTAATAATTCTAAATTTGTAAAGCAATTGCTTAAGCAATATTTTTTAAGATAGCTTTATTTGTTGTTAGTGTTTAAGTAGTTATAAGGTTTAGCCAGTTCGGAGAACTTTGTTGCTCTTTGGCGTAAATAAATAAATAAATAAATAAATAAATAATGCGGGTATGTTTGGCAACTCAGACATTTAGTCACACTGTTGCTGCGGCAATTAGAACTTGTAACCAAAACAAGCAACTCCATCGAAATAGTTCCGAAGTGGCAGCCGCTACTGCTGCATTTGTCCAAAGAATAAATGATTATTTTGATTGCTTGAATAGCAGAGTACTAACGGACAAAAACCCCATGAAATGCGCACTACAAGTTGATAATATTGTTTGGAAAAACACTGAAGGAAATGCAGGAATACCTAAAGAAAGTAAAATACCAAGGAAATAATATACATTGTCTTGATGGCTTGCTCCAAACTACTGAGGCTATGTTTGGACTGGTCAATGATCTATTTAAAGACTACACGGATCACTTTTTCTTTTCTTATACTCGACTGGTTAGAGTTAATCAGAATCTGCTAGAAAATATATTTGCCTGCGTTCGTGCAAAAGGCGGTAACTGTAGAAACCCTTCAGTTAATGAATTTAATATAATAATTGCCAAACTTATATCTTTCCACATTTATAAGTTTTCTCAAGAGACAAATTGTGAATTAGATGATGATGTTATGTTGCCAGTAGGGGGCTAAGGCTTTGTTAGTGTAGCGTGTGTGCCTGTCGCCGCGCCATACTGACCCAGCCAGTGGTAATTGGCAGTCACATGCCGACTACCGAAGACCGACCATACGTGGTGAAGAGCCACATCCTGCTCGAGGTGCCCCTGCTCTAGACAAAATATGGCGGATCTAGAGAGGACAACTCGAAAAAACCCGTAATCACCGGTGTTACCGAACCGTGCCCCTGTGATGAATGGCACTACGTCAGTGTGTCTTTTAACGGTGGCTTCCGGATACCTGGCACCTCCGGTCGTATAAGTGCCCGATCCGGGGTATGAGGCTCTGCTCCGGGGGATACTTCCTTCCTCATCACTCGTGGGACCTACTTATGGAAACTACTAATGAAAAACAAGAACAACAAACAGGGTGCTCAAGCAGCCCCAAATCGATTGATATCTAACCAACACGGCAACCCGATGTAGCTATAGACATCTGTTCAGAAAGCTCTGGGACCGAAACTTTGACCAAGGAAGAGGAAGAAGCCCTTCTCGCCTCTCCCAGGGCTGAGAGACCCAAGAGGGTCGCGCTTTCGGGCGCTGCAAGGAAGAGGTTGCGCAGACACCTTGCGAACGGCATCCCCATGGATGAGGCCAAAAGGCTCGCTCAGAAGCCTATGGACCCTCCAAGGACGGTGCCCAGCATGAGTGGTGCAACCCATAAGAGGGTTAGATCGGCCAACACGACCCCAGAAGAGGTGTCGACAAAGAGGGCCATGAAAACCGTGGCACCTAGTGCCCTGACGAAGGGTGTATCTGCAAGCGTATCGCTTGCCACGGGGGCTCCAGTAGCCTCCACAGCCGCAGTAGCAGCTGGGCAAGTGATACAGGAGCAGGTACCCCAAGTCGGTACCATGGCCTCCTACAGGGATGTTGCAAGCTCTACGAAGATGGCAATACTCCCTGCCGATTACCCCAACCGCCTGTTGACTACGCCGCAGCTCAACGAAATTCAGACTGCCATCTTGTCGAGGGCGATGGCCTTGAGACACGGCTCTGTGAAGCCGCTGTTCTCTGGCTGCACCTTCCGACCAGGATGGATGGCCATTACGTGTGGCAACAAAGAAACAGTTGAGTGGCTGAGCTCTGAGGTGCCCAAGCTCCGACTGTGGAAGGACGCCCACATCAAAGTGGTCCCTGAAGCGGAGGCTCCTCGTGCCGCTATCTTCATAGGCTACTTTCCGCTCCCCAATGCGGACATGAAGACAGACGAAGTCTTGAAGCTCGTTGAAGGCCAGAACAGCGGCCTGCGAGTGGGAGACTGGCGTGTCTTCCATCGTGAGATGAGACAGACGATGGCGATCATTACGCTGGCGCTGGACCCGATCTCAGCCAACAGAATAAAAGCACTTGGTAACCAAGTCAATTTTGCGTGGGGCACGGCTACCATTAAGCCCAAGGCCAGTGCGCAGCCCAAAGAACAGGCAGTGGCTCCTGCTCCCGCAGCGGAGAAGCCCACCTGCTCCAAGGCCATCAACCTGGACGCGACTGCAACGCCGCCACAGGGTGCCGCTGAGGAAACTCGTGCGACCCCTGGGCTGCCCGCGGCAAACAGTACCGTCCACACTCCGTGCGACAATGTGGCCCGTGGCACCTCTGCTGCCCAAGAGCCCGCTGCTCCTCGGAAAATCCTGCGCCCTCCCCTTTACGGGCGCATCACGCGCGGAACGGGGCGCATAAACAAGGGTGCGAGGCGCACACCGGAGGAAGAGGCCCTTCTGCGCACAAACCGAGGCCGCAAGAGGGCGGACTAATGTCCTGTCCCCCTCCCCTCACCCCCCCTAACACTCGGAGACACTTAAGATGTCTCCAAGCAAACCTCCACCACGCAAAGGCTGCTTCTGACGTCCTATGCGAGAGGTTTGCTACAACGGACATAGCATTTATCCAGGAGCCTTGGATAAATGCCGGATCACACGGTCTGGGGAAGCAGTGACATCAACAAAAGAGGTGAGTACCTTCTTGAGTACATTATTAGTAATAACGTAGGTATACTAAATCGAGGCAACGAGCCCACATTCATTAACGCGATAAGAGAGGAAGTCCTAGACTTAACCATCTGTAGCTTGAATATGTTGTCCGTTGTCTTAAACTGGCATGTTGCGAGTGAGATCACAATGTCAGATCACCAGCACATTAGATTTGATATAGGGTGCGCCCCGCAATGTAGCCTAGTTACTAGAAATCCCAAAAACATCAACTGGGATCTTTTCTGTTTTGAACTTGAGCAATCCAGAAACTGCTCCACCCGTCCGATAATTTCCATAGACGAGTTAGAGTGTGAAGCTACTGTGCTTCATTCAAACATTGAATTAGCATATCACGCTAGCTGCGAACAAAAAGTTCGCAAGATCAGAAGGGCTGTTCCATGGTGGAACAAGAGCCTTGACGATCTTAAAAAAGCTGCGCGAAGGCTCTTCAATAAAGCGAAGAGTGGGAAAACCACATGGGAGTCCTACAAAGATGCTTTAACGCTCTACAATAAAGAGCTGAGAAGGTCTAAACGGGCTACGTGGCGTCAACACTGCGGGCAGATCATAACTCTCCCGGAAGCTGTCAGGCTACAAAAAGCCCTCTCAAAAGACCACTCAAACGGCATCTGTACGCTCAAGAAGCCAGATGGAACACATACAAACAACCCGAAGGAAACGAGTAGCTTACTCCTGGCTACTCACTTACCTGGGTGCGTGACTGTGGAGCAACCCATCTCAGAGAGCAAGGCACCAACCTACATCTCTGGGATTGGAGAGTGCCCGCACCTGCACGTGGCTATGGTGGCAGACTCCAATAGGGCTGAGAGAGGGGAACCCCCCTATCTCTCAGACCGGATTGGAAACTTGCCCTATAGACTGTTTCATCAAAATAGTGTACAATGGGCTATACAAAGCTTCAGTCCATACAAATCCCCTGGACCAGATGGAATTTATCCATGCTTGTTGCAGCGGGGACTGCACCAATTCGCACTCCCCCTGGTCCGCTTATTTCGAGCAAGTCTCGTGCTTGGACACATACCAAGCAAATGGGCTAAAGTAAAAGTCGTGTTTATTCCAAAGGTAGGGAAGAAAGATTCCCAATTGCATAAGTCCTATAGACCGATTAGCCTCAGCTCCTTCCTCCTTAAAACTATGGAGAAGATAATTGACCAGCACATCAGGGAGGTGAATCTCAAGCACCATCCCCTACACAAGTACCAATATGCGTACCAAGCTGGTAAGTCAACTGAGACCGCCATTCATTGCCTCACAACAACCATTGAAAAGGCCATTGGCGCTCAACAAATAGCACTAGGTGCCTTTTTAGACATCTCAGGAGCTTTTGACAATACGTCATATGAGGCTATCCGTGCCTCCCTTGAACGTAAAAATGTCTCCACATCCATCATTAGGTGGATTCTGGAAATGCTTAAATCCAGAACCATAACTGTAGACCTTGGAGGAACCATGACCTCAATCGTAGCCACAAGGGGGTGCCCTCAAGGGGGAGTACTCTCTCCTCTCCTGTGGACTCTGGTCATCGATGAGCTACTCCATAAGCTCAACGACTTAGGGTTCTCCACTCAAGGCTACGCAGATGATCTAGTCATCTATATAGTGGGCTGGCATGAGCAAACCATTTCGGATCGCATGCAGCAAGCTCTCAATATAGCCAATAGATGGTGCCAGGACAAAGGATTGTCCATAAACCCGTCAAAAACTGTCTTAGTTCCATTTACAAGGAAAAGGTGTCTTTCTCTAACAAGACCGTCCCTAAATGGATCCCTCATTGACTTTTCAGTTGAAGCTAACTACCTAGGAGTTACACTTGACTCCAAGCTTAACTGGAATGTACACCTTGAAAAGACCATAAACAAAGCCACTCGGGCATACTTCGCCTGCAACAGGCTGTTCGGTAGAACATGGGGCTTAAGTCCCAAAATGATCTACTGGTCTTTCAATACTGTGGTAAAACCGATCTTAACCTATGCATCTCTTGCTTGGTGGACGAAATCTACCCAAAAGACAGCCTCGGCTGCACTTACCAAAATACAACGACTTGTCTGCATTGGCATTACTGGAGCCATCCGTACATGTCCCACTGCAGCACTTGGAGTCATAACCGGCATACCCCCTTTATCCATCACCCTGAAAAAGGAGGCCTGCCTGGGGGCACTTCGCCTTCAAAACATCACCAACATAAAAAGTGGTGATCTTATCGGGCATCTTCGGGTTCTCGAACCCCTAATAAACGAGCCCATTCTGCGCGTAACGGACGAACAGAAACCTAAGCTTATCCTCCACAGAAACTTTTCGATAGTCTTGCATAACAGATACGAGTGGGAAAGCAAATCAATATCTCTGCCCAGTGGATCACAAACGTGGTACACTGACGGGTCAAAACTGGAAAATGGTAACACCGGGGCTGGTATTTTCGGACCAAGGTTCAATAAATCCATAGCCATGGGAAAGTCTCCAACCATCTTCCAAGCAGAGATATACGCCATAGAAATCTGTGCTCGTGAATGCCTACGCAGAAAAATGCAAGGTGCACGGATTAACATCTTTTCTGACAGTCAGGCAGCGCTCATAGCGCTAAGATCCTTTGTAATCTCCTCCAAACTTGTAGAGAACTGTTTCCATCAGCTAAACGCCCTTGCCTCCAAAAACACCCTAACGGTAGGCTGGGTGCCGGGGCACGAAGGCCATATAGGAAACGAGGTGGCTGACTCCTTAGCTAAACGCGGAGCGTCGACACCACTAATCGGCCCTGAACCGTTCTGTGGACTCTCTAAAGGACACGAAAGAGAACTGCTCAGGAAATGGGAGGACCGACAGTGCAGGGCTGAGACAAGCCAAACAATTTCTTGTCCCCCAGATGATGCGATCAAAACGCATCATCAATCTTAAAAAGAGCGAAATTCGCACTCTAACAGGCTACCTAACAGGTCACTGCAACCTAAGGTATCACCTTAAGAAATTAAAACTTTCAGAGATCGACACATGCAGATTCTGTGAGCTGGAGCCAGAAACATCAGAACATGTTCTATGTGAATGCCCCTCGCTAAGCAGGCGTCGACTTCTACACCTAGGAGGTGAACTTATCCCCCCCTACAGGATTTGGGAACATATAGACCCTACCAAAGTGCTCTCCTTTATCAAAAGCCTCGGTACAGAGACTCTACCCTAATCCTACAGGCCGGCACAAAAGATCTAACATCTGGTCGCAGTGTAATAAGGCCCTTGTAATAATAATAATATGTTGCCAGTAGAGTTTGATTCAATTATATATCAGCCTGGCATTGAAAAAAAAGAAATACAGCAGCAAGAATACTCTGTATCCTTTCCGAAATTGCACAAGACAATGAGAGGTACTTTGACAACAATATGGATAATTTTTTTTAGTAATAATGTACCCATTGAATTAACCTCGAGTAGATATTTTTGTGGATATATTGCAAAGGCATCCACATGTGAGAATTGCAGATCGTTACTCATAAAAGATAACGAGCAATTAACAGCTCCATCTGAGCTTTTCAAACATGAGAAAAACTACTCGAGCGACTCGGACTTTGGAAAATTAAAAGCACCATCTAATATTTTTTTTAATGTCTGTAAAATTCACATAAAGGTTTTTAAAACTATTTTTAAAAATAATAAAAAACAAGTGAATATTAGAAAATTTATTGTGGATCAATGTATAAAGTGCACAAACGAAAGTATTGATTACTCATTATGGTTTGATATGAATAATGAATGTTATGTGCATAAAATTGATCTATTAAACAAACGTATTAAAGTTTTACTTTTTAAGCATTGTAAATGGACTGTGATAGCGGATAGACAGAAGAAGCACGCCAAGCTCAGTATTCTATCTCATAAGTAAAGAACAACAATATAGATTATAAATTGAATGTGGACTAGGCCTATTGGGGATACCACAATAAACAAAACGCGCTAGAATATCTACCTCTATGGTGGTGTGGAAACGATTTTAGCCAATATTTATTATGTACACTATTTATATTTATACTTTGATACCAAAGGTATCATAGTATATTGGGTTTGTGCAATGTCCGTCATGGGTCGTCCGTCTGTCCGTCCGTCCGTCTGCCGTCTGTCTGTGAACTTTTTCGACCCTAAAGTGGCTTGAAACTTTGCAATATCTTGTACATTCTTCGTAGAATGTAAATGGGCTCCGACCCAGGGGCCCGAGAATCATACACCCGATGGAATCATAAAAGATATATCCCATTTTAGGCTAGAGTCCCCGATGGCAGATGCTGGTAACTTCTCAAACTGCATTAAAGTTTGATGCCCCCTCTTGGATAGATATGCAATATGAAAAACAGGTCGTTGTGATGATGGAAGTTTCTTTCCGCCCCCGCTATTTATGTTCATGTCTCCTAATCTCTCTCGTATTGTTTTTTTTTTTTTTTTTTTATTTTTTTTACTGTTATTATAACTAAGAATTAAAATAAAATATTAAAATTAAACACAGTATATATTTTTTTTGTATTTATTATAAAAATAAGGAATATATAAATACTTATAAAGGCATTCAAACACTAAAAAATGTAAACAAGCTGAAATCAAAACAAACAAGCACATTGATATGCACACGTATACAAATACAATGCATACATGCTTGAGATCAGCTGTTTCTGCTGCTGATCGCTGCCCCCTCTCTTCATACCACGCGCCAGCACCAGAAAATATAAAAATTGAGTTTTTCGGCAATTGTACGCTACATTCAAATGCATCATTTGTGTTTACGCACACAAGCAAGCGCATTCTATTTTTAGATTTTTACGCTCTCGTTTTTGTGTTTAACTTCATATGCAACACGATTGTATGGGCGTTACTCATCTTATTATTCTATTGTTTTTGCTCTAACCACCAGGTGAAAAAAAAGTGTATCATTGACTGCGTGGAGTTAATGTTGCAGGTAGGGAGGGTATAGATCAGAGAAACAAATACACCTTAGTTTCTCAATTCACTGATAGCGCAGTCGTCACTTCTTCTTGTATGAATTACCTTTCCGTCGTCTCCCGCAACTGTCTACGATTTTTATTGTTTGTATGAAGCAGCACCAAAATCCACCCCACTTTCCCTGAGCACGGTCGGCAAAATTAGTAGACAGGGGTGCTGCCGATGCAACTCTCTATGAGGTTCGTTACATACAAATAAAATGGCGCCCAAAGCGTGTGGCCTTATACCGATTGGCATTACATATTAATAAAGCACGCCCAATGCGTGATTTCTTTTACCAATTGGCAATACATACATAAGTAGAAAATAGCACTAAATTTGCCATGTGGAGCCTGGAAATGTTCTGTAAGCCTCAAGCAAAATACCAAACATTAGTTCCCGCTTGACTCCCTTCATTCAAGACCTTCAACATCCAATCTTGTTATTTCAGTAGTTTCAGATAGTAACTCTTATTTTACATGGAATTATTGGCTTTGGTGATTATTATCGGAGCCAAGCCGTAAATAAAAACAAGTAAAAACGTTGCAGTCGGACGCAACCGACTGCGATATACTTTGATACCAGTTTACATAGCTGTTTTAAGGATTCCTAGTGCAAATATTAATATATGAGGGCTTTGGGTATAAAAATCAGGCAGAAGGGGTAGGCAAGACCCCTGTGGCGGATGGCACTTTCTATCCTCCTACCAAGTTTGGAGACTCTAGAGCAAAAACCGACAAAGATACAGAGGTGGGCGGTATAAGTGGGCGTGGCATCCAAAACATTGATGCAGATCTGTTACGGATGTCACTAACAATGTTCATATGCACACCTGTTACGGATGTCACTACCAATGTTCATACCAAATTTGGTGACTCTAGCCCAAAAACTAAGAAAGATATAGAGGTGGGCGGTATAAGTGGGCGTGGCATCCAAAACATTGATGCAGATCTGTTACGGATGTCACTAACAATGTTCATACCAAATTTAGCTTAAAAACTGTCAAAGATACATGCCTTCCGATTTTTTTAGAGCGGTGGGGCATGTCCCGTTGTTTGGGGGCGTGGCATCCAATGTTTTGATGCATAACTTTGTCAGATGTCACCATCTACCTTCTGGTCAATTTTGGTGCCAATAGCTTGAAAACTGTAGAAGATACAGGCATTTTTGTTTATAATTGGAGGGGGGCTGGAGGCGAAAAAGGTGGGCGTGGCATCCAAACTTTTGATGCAATTTTTTGGGGATTGCCAACAGCTATCTTGCCATCAAATTTGGTGACTCTAGCTTAAAAACTGGCAAAGATACATGCATTCCGGTTTTTATTAGGGCGGTGGGGCATATCCCGTTGTTTGGGGGCGTGGCATCCAATGTTTTGATGCATAACTTTGTCAGATGTCAGTATCTACCTTCATGTCAATTTTGGTGGCTATAGCTTCAAAACTAAGGAAGATACAGGCATTTTTGTTTATAATTTAAGGGGGGTGGGGGTGGAATAGGTGGGCGTGGCATTCAAACTTATAATGCAATTTTTTGGGGAATGCCATCAGCTATCTTGCCATCAAATTTGGTGACTCTAGCTGCTAAAATGTGGGATGTATTTGTGTTTTATCGATTCGCACATCGAGGTGTATCGACTTGTTATCGATTTCCCAGGCCCCCTGAGGTCGTAGAGCCCCAAATTTAACACTTTGTCTGACGAAGACATGTACCAAGATATTTGCAAAGTTGCAAGGCTCTAGCTTAAAGGGTGTCGAAAAAAGTTGCGTTCATACGGACAGACGGACAGACGGACGGACACCATGACGGACATTGCACAAACCCAATATACTATGATACCTTTGGTATCAAAGTATAAATACTTTTATTTTGATAATTCTCAACATTATAAACATATGTATATGATACTAACGTAGATTATTGCGTTGGAGTTTTATTTTGATTCAATTCGGTTAAAACCAAGCAATTGCTATTTGAATATAAATACATACATATATACAAATTTTTAACTTATTTGGAATCGAAAATAGTTCATGTTAAAAATCTTAGCACGTTCCTCTCCCAAAAAATATGTTGAAAACAAACAGAGTTAATTAATTTAGAGTTTAGAATTTCGTTTTTCTTTTGAATCGAGACTTGTTCAAGCTGGAAAATTTCGGCTTGTTCCTCTTCTACTGAAATCGAAATTCATAAGGTGCTGTCACACGAAGCAATTGTTTCAAGCAAGCAATGAATTTTCAGACATTGACATATAAACAATTGCTGAAAGCTATTGCACAGAGCTATCAGACGAAGCAATAATTTTTAAGCAAGCAATGATTTTTTCATTTCAAAAATGCTCATTGCGTCAAGTCATTTCAGCAATTATTGCTACCTAGTCAGACGGAGCAATAGAAATACATTTCTGAAATTACTCTCTGCAATGAAATTTTCGAATTCAAATTTCCATTCTCATTGCTGCATTTGTTTTTCATTTCATTTGTAGCACTAGCAATGAGCAATGATTGCCAACACTAGATTTCATTTTCAAAAATCGATTGCTTGAAGCAGTCAGACGACGCAATTTTAAAAGTGAAATCGATTGCTTGAAATTGTTGTCATTGCTCAAAATTCATTTCTGCAATGAATTGCAGCCTCGTCAGACAAAGCAATGTAGTTTTGCAAGCAATTAAATCATCGCTTGCTTGAAAAAATTGCTTCGTGTGACAGCACCTTTACAATTTTATATGACAGTAAAAGCAGAATTAAAAAGTTAAAGACTTGTGCCTATCAAGCAACTCGGTGTTAGGACTACTGAAGGTGAAGTCCCATTAGATAATATCGCACTTATCGTTAATATCGCTTATCGCCCTTATCGCAATTATCGTTTATCGAATATTGCTTATCATATTTACCGTTTTTAGCTTAATTATCGCCTTTATCGTATTTCTTGTCATCGTTTGAAATCAGTAAACATGGCGGTTGTCCGTAGTTCTGAAGACTTACGTGCGTTAGCAAGTAACGCAAATGAAGCAGTATCATGTGCCATCTGCAATGACACTAGTTCCGACGCAGAAATTAGAGAAACCAGTTGTAAATTCATAAATCATGTTTATCTCAGTGGTCAATTAACAACAACGTATGCCCAAGGTGTAGGCAGGCGTTTACGTTATCGCAGAGCTTAGAAAATATTACAGCTCGGCCTAGTGCCAATTCCAGTGGATTTAGGGGTAGACCACGTGCTACCGCTGTGAGAAGTCAAACAGGTGCTTTTCCACGTAGACCAGCGACGAGAGCAAATAATAGAAACACTCCCAATTTGAGTCAGCCATTGACTTCGCAATCAGGTCCTAATTCAGCTAATAATGCTGTTGAAAGTGTTGTTGTATCAGAGGATCGCATTCAACAGATTATTGCAAGTTCCTTGGAAAATTATCGTAGTAGTATTGCATCGACGGTAGCTGATCAAATCAGTGCCGCAATACAAAATTTTAATTTGTCTGCTCCCACTAGAGAGACTCGAGACGAACCTCAGCTGGAATGGGATAATGACATTCAGCTTAGTGGTCGACGTCTGAGCTTTGAGCGTGATAATACCCCGAGAGATAGGCGTGGTCCATCTCGTGAGAACGCCAACAATACTAATTATTCACTAGACCGTCCAGATAGAATTTCTAATGTCATATCGAACTGGAAAATACAATTTTCAGGTGCGTCGAGTGACATTGAAGATTTTATATACCGAGTCAATTGTCTTACGGCTCAGTATTTTAACAATAATTTTGACTTATTGTACCAGTTTGCTAATTTACTTTTTAAAGGCCCAGCTCTTTCATTCTATTGGCGAGTGCACAGAACTGTGGGTTGCATGGGATGGTTTGAGTTATGCAACCGTTTAAGAGAAAGATATCAAGACCAACGCACTGATCGAGATATCAAAAATGTTATGCGTCGTCGCAAGCAAGGCGTTAATGAAAACTTCGATGAATTTCTAGACGCGATGCTAGCGATAGCTGATTCCCTTCCAGAACCCATGTCGGAGAATGACATCATTATAGAAGTAAGGCACAATTTAAAGCCTGAATTAATCCATGAACTTCTTCATGTAGACACCCCAAATCTTGCAATTCTTCGCAAGGAGTGCCACCGACACGAAGAATTCTTTCGAAATGTACGATCTAAGCCAGTAGCTCGTATTAATGTTCCAAAGCGTTATGTTAATTCTGTTTCGCGTACAAAAGCGACCGAAGAGTTAACTGACGCTGATCTCGGCAATAATAATGAGATTTGTGCATTGCGTGTAAACGAAAAACTAAAATGTTGGAATTGTGATGAGTTAGGTCACAGATACCATGATTGTCTAAAGCCGCGTCGAGTTTTCTGCTACGGATGTGGTCTAGTAGATATGTACAAATCTAATTGTGCTCATTGCAAGTTAAAATCGGAAAACTTTGTGAAGGATGCTCACCAAGTTCCGAAAGTGGACGTCCGACATTAGCCTTGGAATCAAACACAAACTCACTGGACATACCTTCACCGGACAAGTCTTATTTACCTGGTATACAAAATAATTCCCGGATTTTCAGACCCTATCATTTACGTTTGCGAGAATATAATGAACGCAGAGCAGCTATTTTCAATTTAAATACTCTGGACGTTCAAAAGAATCGTTCTACTTTGCGTATGAAAGATTTTTGGCGTAATAAACGTCGACTAAATATTTTTACCATATCCTCGATAATGAATAAGCCAAACGATATAACCCTTTTTTATAAGAGCGTTATCGGTGCAGGCTTGGCTAAATACCTTAACTCAGAACCGATTAAAGTAAATAAATTAAATGGCGTCGTTCAGAC
This sequence comes from Scaptomyza pallida, assembly GCA_018152965.1. Lineage (NCBI taxonomy): Eukaryota > Metazoa > Arthropoda > Insecta > Diptera > Drosophilidae > Scaptomyza > Scaptomyza pallida. The sequence continues at coordinate 252,799 of JAECXP010000014.1, forward strand.
AGCAGATGGCCACAAGCAAATAGTGACAGGCTCAGTGCGTACACCGGTAACCTACAGTTCTTTTAAAATAGACTTCGAGTTTCTGGTCGTACCGTCTATTAAGCAAGATGTTATATGTGGAATGGATTTTTGGAAAGCTTTTGGCATTTCAATCCAGCCTACATATGTGATAAATGAACTAAACGATAGTCATGCAGAAGAAACGAACAAAACCAAACTTGATAACTCACAAAAAGCAAAGTTACAATCTATTATAGATCTATTTCCTTCGTCAGAACGTAGTGGTCTTTGTGAAACATCTCTGGTTGAGCATGAGATCGACACATCGGATGCCATACCAATTAAGCAAAGGTTTTATCCCTTGTCCCCTGCTAAAGAGAAGCTTTTATGCGAAGAAGTTGATCGAATGATTAAACTAGGCGTCATAGAAGAAGCACCGACATCTCAATGGTCATCGCCAGTTACACTTGTAGTAAAACCTGGAAAGGTTAGATTTTGGCTGGATGCACGAAAATTAAACGCTGTTACAATAAAGGACGCATATCCTATGCCAATTCTAGATGGTCTTATTAGTAGACTTCCCCCAGTGCATTGTATATCTAAAATTGATCTAAAAGATGCATTTTGGCAGATTCGTTTGGAACAAAATTCGAGAGCAAAAACTGCTTTTACTATTCCAAATCGACCCCTATACCAATTTAAGCGGATGCCTTTTGGACTTTCCAATGCTCCACAAACCATGTGCCGATTGATGGACCAAGTCATTCCGTATCAGTTAAAGTCTCACGTATTAGTATACCTTGATGATCTTTTAGTAATGTCTTCAAGTGTTGACGAACACTTAGAGCATCTAAATACTGTCTCAAACCAGTTGCGTAAAGCTGGACTAACGATAAACGTTAAGAAGAGTCAATTTTGTTTAAATAAGGTTGATTATCTTGGCTATGTCGTTGGAGAAGGTACTTTGCAAATCAACCCTGAAAAGATTCAAGCGGTAGATGAATTTCCCGTGCCAAAGACGCGCAAGCAGCTTAGAAGATTCCTAGGGATGACCTGGTGGTATCAACGCTTTATTTCCCAGTATTCATCCGTAATTTTTTCGTTCACAGAACTTTTGCGAGGAAAATCATTCGAGTGGAATGACCAAGCTCAAGCAGCATTTGTTGAAATTAAACGAATGTTATGTACCGCTCCGTTTTTGATACATCCAAACTATGAGAAGCCTTTTATCTTACAATGTGATGCGTCGTTGTATGGGGTAGGAGCAGTACTAGCCCAAGTTGATGAGTCAGGATGCGAAAGACCTATAGCATATATGTCGAAAAAGTTAAATAAGGCCCAGCGTAACTATACTGTTACCGAGCTTGAATGTTTAGCTGTCGTCTTAGCGATAAAAAAGTTTCGAATGTATGTCGATGGACAGTCTTTCAAAGTCGTTACCGATCATGCAAGTCTTCGTTGGCTAATTAACCAAGCAGATTTGAGTGGCCGATTAGCTCGATGGGCAATTAAATTGCAAGGATTTTCTTTTGATATCGAGCATCGAAAAGGTAGTGAAAATGTCGTAGCGGACGCGTTATCCCGATGCTTCGAAGAGGTTGACAATATTGCCACCCTTAGTTTTGATATTTAACCTGAAATCGATTTAGATTCAGATGCCTTTCAATCTGAAGAATTTCGCAAGTTGAGAGACAACTATCAGAAAGCTAATCTCCCGGATGTTCAAGTCATAGAAAAGTTTATATATCGGCGTAGTATCTTTTGTGAAAACAGTGATACCGATGATTGTTGGAAACTGTACGTTCCAGAATTACTGCGTGAACAAGTGATCCGTTCCATACATGATCAGCCTTCGTCTAGTCATTGTGGCATTGCCAAATGCTTAGAAAGAATTAGACGAAGATTCTTTTGGCCAAAAATGGTCGTCGATGTGCGCAGGTATATAGGCAATTGTGATATATGTAAAACCACCAAGTATCCTACATGGGCTTTAAAACCGCCAATGGGTAGTCAAATTTCTAGTGAAAGACCCTTTCAAAGATTGTATATAGATTTTATTGGACCATTTCCGCGTACGAAAAAAGGAAATGTAGAAATTTTTATCGTACTTGATCATTTTTCGAAATTTACTTTCCTCAAAGCAGTAAAGAAATTTAATTCGCAGGTAGTAATTGACTACTTGAGGAATGAACTCTTTACATGCTTTGGAGTGCCCGAAATAATTGTGAGTGATAATGGTACTCAGTTTAAAAGCCATGATTTTGCCACATTTGTCTCACAGTTTGGTATTCAGCACATATGCACCGGAGCATATGCCCCTCAGTCAAACGCAGCTGAAAGGGTAAATCGGTCAATAAATGCAGCTCTAAGAGCCTACGTTCGTACCGATCAGCGAGCATGGGACGTATTTTTACCTAGTGTCAATTGTGCGTTACGCAATTTTCTTCACCAGTCTGTTGGAATGTCGCCTTACCGTATAGTATTCGGCCAATACATGATAGTGCATGGCCAAGACTATAAGTTGTTGAAAAACCTGAATGTACTTAGCGATGGTACGCAACAGCTAAATCGAACGGACGAGTTTCATCAAATCCGCTCAAACATTGAAAAGCATTTGACGAAAGCTAATAAGAATAATCACCATACTCATAATTTACGTACCCGACCTAGATCATTTGAAGTCGGGCAAAACGTTATTAAGCGTAATTTTGCTTTGAGTAATGCAGCAGCTAATTATAATGCAAAATTAGCGCCAGTCGGAACTAAAGCACGCATCAAAGCAAAGGTTGGACAGAATATTTATATTTTAGAGGACATAAATGACAAAGAACTAGGAAAATTTCATGCCAAAGATATCTGGTAAGAATTTGTGCAAGCCGCACCCTGTTAGTTTTCTTCAGCTTTTATCTTAGCCTGGTACCAACGAACTCTGAGATGGTTCTGAGGTGGGCTAGCTGAAGCCACCGGACGGGTCGCAAGTTGCGGATAGCGCAAGGCCTCCAGTGGAGGTTAGCTGCGAATAGCGACTTGTCGTAATAAGCAGTCCCGGACAACAGCGGGTTACCACACCGTTAGTGGGACCGACAAGGCGCTTGTTTGACCGTCTTCAAAACATTGTCTTACACACACCCAAATTCCTACACAATGACCTACCCACTTCCTACCCCCCACATCTCAAACGGGCAGTGGTGACGTCCTTAGGCAAGGGTGCCTTCTCATCCCCCTAAGCCAGGGTGTTACGTGATCCGTTCCCATTGTTTGGTTTGCAGTCAGGGGTAACCGTTTCTAATAGTACGGAGCCTCACCGATACCTGGCCGCCTCGGTGAGTATACCTGGCCCCGGCGTGTTAGTGGGGGCTATGACACGCCGGTACTACTTCCCCCCACACTCGTGGGACCAATTTATGGAATTCAAAAAGTTAAATTAAAATAGGCGGGGCTTAACCGCAACTCAAGTAGCAGAGCGGATGGAAGAGGAGGCTCTGGACATGGGTGGCAACTTGACTCCGAGCGGGGGCAAGGCCCCCCACTCGAAGAGTGTTGCCAAGCCAAGGGGCTCGTCCCCAAAGCAAGGCACCTCCAGTAGTGTAGAGGCTTTCAAGCCTCGAGTGGTGGTTAAGAAGAACACCAAACGAACGGACGAAGGGGGTGGGAGAGCAGTGCCCGGCACTGCCCCGGTGGCTGTCCCGCAGACAAGCAATGTCGGCAGGACAGACACTGCAACACCCTCATCTGGTCTGCAGAAGAGGAGGATGATGCCGCCCATTCCGGCACCAGGCCAACCCGGTGGGGCTGGTGACCCGCTAAGGCATGGCCTAAGCGGAGCCGGCCGCAAATGGTATCTGAGATACCTGGGTCGTGGCTTGAAGCCGGAAGAAGCGCGCAAGAGAGCGCTGGAGCACCGGGCCCCGACCGTGTCTCCAGGTGAGAGAAAGGGAGAGGAAGCGGGCGTGGGGAAGAAGCGGCAATGGAACCAAACATCGCCTGCTGAGGCCAACAAGAGGGTGAAGCACAAAGGCATCACAGTTCCCGAAGGCCCCAGTACTTCGATGGATTCGAAGCGTCCGAAGGCAGCCTCGTAAGCCAGTGTAACCAAGGGTACAATCTTGGCTATAATGGCGTCTGAGCCCCCGAAGAGGCTTCTGTCCAAAGAGGAACTGTCGGCGGTGGAGCTTGCTCTTGTCGAGGAGATGAGAAAGGGCCATACCGCCAGCCTTAACTTCAACGGAATACACTTCAGGACAGAACTTTTACTGGTGGAGTGTATGGATGATGCGACCAGGAAGTGGCTAGAGCTGAAAGCTCCCAGCATCAGCTCTGCGGTGGGCGTGCAGCTCTGCACCTGCCCGAAAGACGAAATTCCGTTACCAAACATCCTAACGGTTTTTCTGCCACGGACGGCTGGCGAGCCGGTGGCAAAATCTTTTGGGCTGCTCACCGAGCAGAACCGTGGGCTTAGCACGGACACGTGGAAGCTCTTGAGGTGGAAGGAGGCAAAAGGAGGCAAAATCCTGACGCTAGGCGTGGAGGATGATGCACTAGCTCTCCTGAAGAGCCGGGGCTTAATGGTCAGCTTTCGATTTGGACAGCTGAAATGCAAGCTCCACGCTAAGAAGGAGGAAGCGGCGGTGGTGGTTGCGGAGGCGAAAGCTGACGTTGTGCCTGGCACTTCGTCAGCCTCAGCCGAAGCGAACTGCGCGACGGAGGGTAAAGCGGAAGCGGAGGCAAAAGCCGTCGTTGTGCCTGGCACTTCGGCAGCCTCAGCCGAAGCCGAAGCGGAGAGAAAGATGGCAGCCATAGATGCCGAGCTGGACTCGGCCTCTCTACAGGGACTAGACCTGTCAAAGCTAAATGTGCGAGGAGATGGTGATACCACCAACGAGGATGGGCCATCCGATGATGAGCGAACGCCCACCGGGGCGCAGTCAGAGACCTATCTGACGCTCTCAGAGGGTGAAGAAGAGCTCTAGGGATTGAGACCAGCAGCGTGGCACAGATCAACCTGCATCACGCGAGGGCAGCCTCAGCTGTCATCGGCAGGTTGGTCACCAGGTTGGACCTGGGGCTGGTGCTCATCCACGAGCCATGGGTCGTCAGAGGCAGGATCTGCGGCCTTAACCACGTAAGTGCAAGAGTCATTGCGGATGTTAGAGAGACATCGCCGAGAGCCTGCATCTTGGTACGGAAGAATATTAACTTTCTATGTCTTTCTAATTTTCTCACTAAAGATCTAGTAGCAGTGATGATCACTGGAGAGCGCGGGAGTATCGTGGTGGCGTCGGCATACTTCCCGGGAGACGAGGCGGAGGCTCCTCCAATAGAAGTCCAGAATCTAGTGGACTATTGCAGCAGCAAGAAGCTGCCATTGCTTCTGGGGTGCGATGCAAACGCACATAGCATCACGTGGGTCAGCACAGACACAAACAGCAGAGGTGAGTGTTTACTTGATTTTCTACTAGTTAAGGATCTCACCGTCTTCAACGTAGGGGCAGAACCTACATTTGTTACCAAAAGTAGGACCGAGGTGCTAGATATCACTTTTGGTAATGATGGAGGCTCCAGGTTGGCCCGCAACTGGAGAGTCTCCAATGAACCTTCATTGTCGGACCATAGGATCATCCTATTCGACATATGCAGTAATCTGAGCTTTAGTAAGGACATCAGAAATCCTCAGCAGACTGACTGGCAACAATATCAGTCCTGTCTGGAGGTTAATCTGAGTAGGCTTAACTATAGCAAAATAACTTCCTCACAGGAAGAGATAGAGCAGCTTTCTATAGACGTGGGCAAAACTATCTTAGATGCCTATCATTCAAGCTGTCCCTTAAAAAGTATAAGATCCAGCAGGGATAATCCATGGTGGACTAAAAAGCTAGGACTTCTTCGGGTGGAGGTTAGGAAGCTGTTTAACGCAGCTAAAAAATCTAACGAAAAATGGGATTGTTATACCAGGAAGCTTACTGAGTATAACAAGGAGATACGCAGTAGCAAACGTGATCATTTCAGGAAGTTTTGTTCCACTCTGGAGCAGGCCTCGCCCGCTGCAAGAGTGTTCAAAGACATCTCGAAAGGCAAAGTGCTCTCGGAACTTTGCCTCAAGAGACAAGATGGGACATTTACGGACAATGAGGTAGAGAAGGCCGAATTTCTCTTGCAAACTCATTTCCCGCTATGTAGGACCATTTCAGATAGTGATAGCAGTTACGTACAGGCATCTGGGAGAAGACCCGACTTCAAACTAGCTGCGGAAATCGTAACTGAGCGTAGGATCAGATGGGCAATCGGTACACTTAGTCCCTATAAAGCCCCGGGGGTTGATGGCATTCTTCCCATCCACTTACAGAAGGGCATCGACCCTCTCATAGTTTTCTTAATCAGAATCTTCCGAGGTAGCATTGCCCTAAGGTACATACCTATGGCGTGGAGGACGGCGAGGGTGATTTTCATCCCGAAGGTAGGAAAAAAGGACCCGTTTCTTCCTAAATCCTTCAGGCCAATCAGCCTTACCTCATTCCTGCTAAAAACTCTAGAGAAGATAGTTGACAATCACATAAGATCGGTGCACCTAGTGGCTAAGCCACTACATGCACATCAACATGCGTACAGGGCAGGAATGTCAACGGAGTCAGCTCTGCTTGACCTAGTGAACACTCTCCAGAAGTCTGTGAAAGCAAAAGAGGTTGCACTCTGCGCCTTTATGGACATAGAGGATGCTTTTGACAACACGGCGCATGACGTGGTCGTTAGAGCTCTTGAGAGAAAAGGAGTGGAATCAGGACTCACGTTCTGGTTAGGCAAACTCCTGGACTCTCGTATAGCAGAAGTTACCGTTAGTAATTCGACGATCAGAGCAAAAACCACCAGAGGCTGTCCTCAGGGGGGTGTCCTATCACCTCTTCTCTGGAGCCTGGTGGTAGATGATCTCTTAGTTAAGCTTACGGATAATGGATTTCGGTGTCTTGGCTACGCTGATGACATTACCATTATCTGCAGAGGGAATTTTGAGAACACACTATGTGATAGAGTCACCTTGGGTCTACAACTTAGCTTGGACTGGTGTAGGGACGTGGGGCTGAGCATCAACCCAGCAAAGACCACAATCGTTGCCTTCACAAATCGGTACAAGCTCAAATCGATTAGACCCATTATCATTGGGGGTACAATTATACCTTTGTCCACGGAGGTCAAATATCTGGGGGTCATACTAGATAAAACACTTCTCTGGAAACAGCATGTGGAGCATGCTGTTCGGAAGGGAACCTTAGCCCTAATGAGCTGCAGAACTCTTGCGGGGAAAAACTGGGGGCTTTCACCTAAGATTCTGATGTGGATGTATACTGCTATGGTGAGGCCCATGGTATGCTACGGAGCAGTGGTTTGGCTGGACGCATGGACCGGGAAGGTGCGAGGAAGCAACTGGGTAAACTCCAGAGGCTTGCCTGCTCGTGCATCTCGGGAGCTATGCGCACCTGCCCAGCCACGGCTCTTGACGTACTACTTGGGCTCCCACCGTTGCACCTATACATAAAACACAACGCAAGCAGAAGTCACATGAGATTAACGGGAGCATTAGCAACCGGATCGGCGGCAGGAGCCACGAGCTCACTTTTAGAATACCCACAGGATGCGCAGATGGCGCAATTTAGCTTCAGTAAGCTCTATAAGATAGAGCTTAGCAATAAGGCAAATTGGACCAGCCTGTCAACTACCTATAATGTGAAAACACATGCTATAAGGTGGTACACAGATGGTTCACTCACAAAGGAGGGGGCTGGGATCGGAGTCTGCGGACCTCGACTCAAATACCATGAACCTCTTGGTAAGTTTACTAGTATCTTCCAAGCGGAAATACTCGCAATAGAGAGATGTGCCGCTTTCAACTTAGACAGAGGCTACGATCGCAGGGACATTGCCATTTTTTCAGACAGTCAGGCGGCAATAAAAGCACTAAGTGCATATAAAATTGTCTCAAGGCTGGTTTGGCAGTGTATAGAATTACTTAACAGGTTGGGGGCTAATAATAGAGTCACCATCTATTGGGTCCCTGGGCACGCGGGAATTCCAGGCAAAGAGGTAGCAGACCAAATGGCCAGGAAGGGGGCTAGCACTCCTTTCTACGTGCCAGAACCTTTCTGTGGGCTGGGCCCTGGGGTCATCGAGCAGAGCAGTCGCTCTGACCTCTGGTCCGCTCGTGAAAACTTCTGGCTGTGCTCGCAGGGGGCGAGACAGAGTAAAAGGCTTATAGGTAACAACAACAAGACGAGGACTGAAGACTGTCTGAAGCTGAGCAAAGTATCTCTTCGGATTGTTACAGGCTTCTTGACGGGACACTGCAGATTGCGTAGGCATTTACAAAGGATACGCATAGGTAACGAGAGCACATGTAGGCTCTGTCTGGAGGGGAACGAAACTCCAGAGCATCTATTAGAAGAGTGCCCGGCTATAGGTCGGCTGAGATTATCTCAGCTAGGGCGGGTCTCACTAAATTCTGAAGAAATGAGGGCTCTTCGTCCAAGCGACATCATCGCGTTTCTGCGATCAATCGCACTGTACGAGGAACTGTAGCTCATACACTAGGAAGAGGGCACAATAGATCCAGGTGGTCGCAGTGCACAGACCTCCAATTCATAATAATAATAATCTTAGCCTGGTAGTCAAAGATCAAACCTGTGGTGTGAGGGTGCGGATAAAATTTAAAAATAACGCTCAATCCATTATCCGCTTATATTAGCGTACCAACTATTATACCCACTACTGTAGCCCACAAGCTTTCTGACCCCAGCTTTAAAGCTTTGTCTTAAACGAGTGGATAGCGCTGCACAAGTGCAGCTGATGCAGTTGAGCTTTTGATCTGTCATTAGAGAGCTTTCCCCTTTGCATTCTTATTGCCGGCAGTCTAATCAGATCATTTTATTTTCGCACATGTGCTAAAACAGACGTGCTTATTAAACCTCTAAGCGAATATAAAATATATATTCAACGTGTGACGCCTCGTGATACCAAACTGTACTCTAACAGCATCCAACACGCGTTGCGCAGATTTTGCCCAAAACTAGGGCTCACTTTGTTTTAATCTGCACTCAAAACGCTGTGCCAGATTTATTTCGTGGATTTATTGAATTTAGCGCGATTTACTTTAAGCACCAGGTAAGCCTTTAAAAGTGATGATGTGCTGTGTTTAAAGTTTGAACATTTAGCAGGTTGCTTGCCTCGGAAAATTCCAGCAAGTGGCTAGTCCTCAGACTGCAGCCAAATCTGGTGCTATGCCCAGGCAGGGCTAAAACCAACCCTAACCTAATTTAAAAATGCAAGGTTAACGTCTTAAGGTAGACGTCGCCACGGGGCACATAGGGCAAGGCTAGTCCCATGCGCCTGCAATACCAACATTTGTGTCTTGCTAAGAAGCCTAACACCGGTCGGATGAACATAGTGAAATTATAGTGCCCATCCAGACCAACCCGTCTGTGTTTGTCGTTACGTGTCCACGCATATTGGCTAATTATAATTAAGCCATACCGAATCTTGCTGCGTGGGTGCCTCCCTACCATAGAAGTACCAAGGAATTGTCAAAGCCCGGATATAGTCATTGGAATTTCTAATGCCAAGTGGAAAAAGTTTTGAATTTATAAATTATAACCTTATTTAGTTATGCATTAAAGCTAATTCCATATGTTTTTGTCATCTAGCTTCGGACAAGTTTTTGTTGCGCATTTAACTTATGAAAAAGATTTAAACTCCACAGCAACACACATCAGCGTCAACAGGCCTGCTGACATCGGTGGACCTTGTATTATAGTGAGTACGGCATAGCCGAAAGAGTGTAACAAAACCAAACGCAACAAAAACACAACCGATCCTACATGAGCTTAGGATCCAAGAAGCTTAATCGATACCCGCTTCAATGCATATACACATACCCAAATAAATGCCTATAATTGAGTGCATTTAGGAACAGCTGTCTGTTCTGATTATCGTAAAAGCTTTGAAGCGTATGTTTGTATGTATGGAGCGTTGATTAATTTGCATCCGTATTTGATAATTAAACTTAAAGGGTTCATAGTTTGCTTAAAGTTATACGTTCTTGATTTATAATATAAATTTGATATACATTTAGTTCTAGAGCGATTGAACGCTAAAGTTAATATTGTTTGAAAACTAGTGACACAATATTTAAATTGTCTAAAAATAATAATAATAGTTGAATACACTCTTCAATTACAAATATTATAACAATGAACTAATTTACTCTTATTAATGGGCACCGGAAGTCTGTAACCACCAGGTGAAAAAAAAGGGTATCATTGAGTGCGTGAAGTTAATGTTACAGGTAGGGAGTAGGGAGAAACAAATACACCTTAGTTTCTCAATTCACTGATAGCGCACTCGTCACTTCATCTTGTATGAATTTCCTTTCCGTCGTCTCCCGCAACTGTCTACGATTTTTATTGTATGTAGGACATTTGTATGAAGCAGCACCAAAATCCACCCCACTTTCCCTGAGCACGGTCGGCAAAATTAGTAGACAGGGGTGCTGCCGATGCAACTCTCTATGAGGTTCGTTACAGGTAACAGGAGAGTCCATAATCCTACTGGCCAGCACAAAAGATCAATCTGGTCGAGGTGCACCAACTACAACAACTGTGTGTACCTGCGGCGTTTGTATGCTTCTAGCAAATGCTCGAAGAAAGGACGCCTGGAGGTGTTGTATTCATTTTGCTGCCAGTGCGGGGCAGCCGCAAAGCAGAGACTATTTATGTAAAGACTGGAAATCAGAACTGGTATGTAATGTTATACCCCGATTCCACTAGGCTGCATTTCTCATAACAGCGAAGTCGGTATTGCAGGTCATTCCACTATCAATCCAACTGAAACTCTGTAAATTTTAACAGAAGTCTGTTAAGTGACAGCTGACTGCTAGTTTTGTTTTGTTTGTATGTATTTAATTGGAAATAAAATGAGCGCGAACGCGAACAAGAATTTTGAAGATGTGTGTTTGTGTGCATTGCACTTGTTGACAAGCTGTTTTACTCAATTTGGCACTGTTCATAACCAAATATCGATAAGAAATTTGGTATTTTTGTTGGTTTCAGTACTATAATGCTCCTCTGTTAACGCAAGATGAGCATCTTCGTAACAGCCAGAGTCCGTATATAATTAATGCAAGGGGGAGTGTCGATTCCAGCTGAGCGAAATTGAATATGATTCAGATTCAGTACATAGGAATCTAATTCAAATGAATGCTGCATTACCGAGTTCCAATTACATCCGTGCATTCGGCTCTAGTGGAATCGGGGTATTAATTAACATTCTGCGTAGTCTAAGCATCAGCGAGGGGAAATATGAAAAAGCCAGTGTTTCTTATCACACGCTTTGCAAGATACTGTTAAGTAAGGGAGGATCAATGACGCGCATTTTTTTCGGGTTTGTTTTGATAGCAAGGTATGTGATGAAGAAGAGACAACGATGAAACGTTGTCGAGCTTCATTTCTCTTGTTGTTGTCAATGAACTTGAGGTTTCTTGCGTTTGGCAATTAAAGACTTTTGCTTTAATCGGATGGCTGCTGACCTATTGTACATGGTAGAGTAGTATCGACTAAATAAGAACTTTTCATTATTGAATGGGCAATCGAATAACACATATATGTTATAACCATATTATAATAATTAATATATTTTATCAATTATGGTGGGCATGTATAATTAATAAAACAAGCTATACATGACTTAATAAACTGACCCAAAAATAAACTTACTTTGTTTTGAGATATTTATTATAAATAATATTTGTGTTTTAATAGGCCATAATTAAATTTGGTACAAAGAGTATTTCTTATTTTTGCAGCAACAGACTGCGCGTGCTTTATTTTTTTCTTGTTGCGTTTTGTCGTTTCGCATAGACACGCACTCACACGAATACCCACATATATATGTGAGAATTAAAGTAATTTGCTTTTAGCTGCAACAGCATTGCCGCCAGCAACAAAAAAATTATTAATATTATAAGTTAAATTAAAAAACTGTTGAAAGAAATAAACAATTTTAATTAATTTAAAAAGAAAACTTCAATAAAAAAATAAACGAAAATATAACAAGTAAAAACGTTGCAGTCGGACGCAACCGAATGCGATATACTTTGATACCAGTTTACATAGCTTTGTTAAGGATTCTGAGTGCAAATAGTAATATATGAGGGTTTTGGGTATAAAAATCAGGCAGAAAGGGTAGGCATGACATTTATCTGTGGCGGCTGGCACTTTCTATCCCCCTACCAAGTTTGGAGACTCTAGCGCAAAAACCGACAAAGATATAGAGGTGGGTGGTATAAGTGGGCGTGGCATAACAAATGTTTATGCACACCTGTTACGGTTGTCCCAACCAATGTTCATACCAAATTTGGTGACTCTAGCCCAAAACTTAGAAAGATATAGAGGTGGGCGGTATAAGTGGGCGTGGCATCCAAAAAATTGATTCAGTTTTTTGGGGAATGTCATCGGCTATGTTGCCCCCAAATTTTGGTGACTCTAGCTGCTAAAATGTGGGATATACTTGTGTTTTATCGGTTCGCACATCGAGGTGTATCGACTTGTTATCGATTTCCCAGTCCCCCTGAGGTCGTAGAGCCCTAAATTTAACACTTTGTTTGACGAAGACATGTACCAAGATATTTGCAAAGTTTCAAGGCTCTAGCTTTAAGGGTGACGAAAAAATTTCTTTCATACGGACGGACGGAAAGACGGACAGACACCATGGCGGACATTGCACAAACCCAATATACTATGATACCTATGGTATCAACGTATAAAAATTATATTTGGGGGTTGAACTCTGGTTTACAAAATTAAAAGCAAGCGCATTTACAACTGGACCACGCACTTCTTAGAGGTGAATGATGTTATTGTTAAATTTCTATATTCTTTGAGGCCGTTTCTTGTTGAATGCATTTTATGAAAAGGAAAGCCAAATAAAAACAAAATTCATACGCTTTATATGTGCATATTTAACAAAGCACTGACTGCTGATTATAAATTGCATTTTGAAAAAATGTATACATATATGTGTGTTAATGTATATAATGACAATTTATAAATAAAAAATAAATTAATATAAAATTATTTTGCCTAATATCTTTAGTTTATGACGCTGACGTTTCGGACGCAACCGACTGCAATATACTTTGATACCAGTTTACATTACTGTGTTAAGGATTCTGTGTGGAAGTAGTAATTTATGGGTGGACGGTATAAGTGGGCGTGGCATTCAAAATTTTGATGCGAATTTGTTACGGATGTCACTAACAATGTTCCCACCAAAAACTGAGAGAGATATAGAGTTTTAAGATTTAAGAAGGTGGGCGGTATACTTTGATGCAGATTTGTTAAGAATGTCACTTATAATGTTCCCACCAAATTTGGTGACTCTAGCTTAAAAAATGGCGAAGTTACATGCCTTTCGGCTATTTTTTAGGACGATGGAGCACGTCCCGTTGTTTTGGGGCGTGGCATCCAACATTTTGATGCATATCTGTGTCAGATGTCAGCATCTACCTTTCTACCAAATTTGGTGGCTATAGCTTCAAAAGTGTAAAAGATAAGTTACAGCCATTTTTGTATATAACTGGAGGGGGGCTGGGGGCGGAACAGGTAGGCGTGGCATCCAAAATTTTTATGCATTTTTTTGGGGAATGTCATCGGCTATCTTGTCCCAAATTTGGTGACTCTAGCTGCTAAAATGTGCGATAAATTTGTGCCTGATCGATTTGCACATCGAGGTGTATCGACTTGTTATCGATTTCCCAGGCTCCCTGAGATCGTAGAGCCCTAAATTTAGCACTTTGTCTAACGAAGGCATGTACCAAGATATTTGCAAAGTTGCAAGGCTCTTGCTTTAAGGGTGTCGAAAAAGTTGCGTTCATACAGACGGACAGACACCATGACGGACATTGCACAAACCCAATAAACTATGATACCTTTGGTATCAAAGTATAAAAAAGACCTTTGCAATACGAATCAGCTGAAGAACAGATCAGACCAGTATTTTTAACATACGCTTAGAGTCACGCAGAATGTTTACAGCAGCGTAACATTAAGATTTCTGATTTCCGGTCTTTACATAAATAGTCTCTGGCAAAGTAGGTGCTCTAGTGTTTCCTTGTCACCTGGTTCCTTGCATTTCCTGCATTCATCATTGTCTGTCATGCCTAGCATTTTCACATGGACTGCGACGAGGCAGTTGCCTGTCAGAAATCCCTTAAGCATGCGGCAATCATACCATCGACTTGTCGTTATGCGTTTTACACATTATTTTGGAGATCCTGCAGTTAGAGGTGTTTGTCCACCTTTGCACTGCCAAGTCCCATGCCTGTGTTTCTATGAGTGTATGAGTGTAGCTTTCGCAAGGAGATGAATTTCTGCCGTGTGGCTGTTGAGTCCCGTAGCTCCTTGTTTAGCCAGAGTCAGCTTTTTAATTGCCTTTGAAACCCTGATGGCTGGGAATCCAATAGATGCGCACGTTTTTAAGCGTGCTGAGTGCATCTAATGCTTCCCTGCTCGCCAGGACATCTCGGGATCTTTGAAGTGCGACTGTAAGGCTTTTATTGATGCCTGGCTGTCAACGAATATATTTGCCTTGTGCCGTATTCGTTTGTAGGACTGATTTCGCCGCTTTCCTTGTTGCGAATATCTCCGCCTGGAATGTGCTGTAGTGGTCTGGTGCAGTGCTGCGCCGACCCCCTCATTCATTTTTGAGCCGTCTGTATATATGTTGATTGCTGTCTGCTCTGCTCCTGAGCGCCAATCTTCTATTCCTTAGAGCGTGGGCGAGAAGTTGAAATTGTTTTTTGGGACCATGTAGTCTGTTTCGACCCGAGTCCCTACTCCAATTGTACTATGCCCGTAGTTATGTATTGTCATGTTGCCTATCGTGCAAAGACGTTGAGCAGTCTTTTTTGCTACTAGGCGTTCCTGTATGTCTACTGGCTTGACATTCAATATGGCATGTAGTGCTACCCAACCTCTTTTGCGATGTGTAGAGTGCATTGGTGGCTTTCTTCACCCTTTCTTCTGCATTGAACTTCCAGCTCAGCTTGCTGTCTAATACTATTTCCAGATATTTAATACTCTCCTTTGGTATCAGCGGTTTATCGTTCATTTTTTTATGGAAGGGGGGGGGTACAGAATGAGGTCTGTATTGTCCGCGTTGATACTTAGACTGGCTTCCGTTGCCCATGCTAGTCTCTCTTTTAGTGTGTTTTCCATGACATGGCTGATTGTCGATGGACATTTGCCCGTAATACTTATGCTTACGTCGTCCGCATAGGCAGTTATCTTTGGTGCTTTCCGTTTGAATTTCTTTAGGAGGTCGTTTACCACCAAGTTCTATAGTAGGGGAGATAGTACTCCTCCATGGGGAGTGCCGCATTTTGCTTCCCTGATGGTGGTTGTGGTTTCCCATTTTGCTAGTTATTTCCTGCTGCTCAGTAGATTTTGAACCCAGGATTGTACTGCTTCTGTTGGGTCCACAGCTCTAAGGCTGCGCATAATTGATTCCGTCGACACGTTATTGAATGCGCCTGAGATGTCTAGAAATGCGCCTAGGACGTATTCTTTGTGGTGAAGTGCCTTCTCTATGGTTGCTACAAGGGAGTGTAGCGCTGTTTCCATCGATTTACCCTTTGTGAACGCGTGTTGATTGCGTTCTAGAGACATCTCCGTATTCTCTCTGATATGGAGGTCTATCAGCTTCTCTAGTGTTTTTAAAGGAATGAGGTTAGGCTAAGAATGATCTCACCAACAATATGGAATCGCTCGGATTACACATAGTCAATTCGATTAATCCAACCCATTTTACTTCCACCTGCAGTGCACTCTTGGATTTGGTCTTCGTCAGTAATTCCTTAAAAACTCTTATGTATGACCAAATTTCCGTCCCCTTTTAGTCCAAACATGATCTTGTTTTTGTGTCGTATGATGTCTGTATTAATAAGCTGGATCTGACATATACATATAGAGACTTTTGAAATATAGACATTAACTTTTTATCTGACGAATTTAATAAATGTGGCTGGACCTTAATATACAAAATGACCTCAGTTAACGATCAGGTTAAATATCTGCAAGGTAGAATAATAGATCTATATAAAAGTTGTGTCCCGTTGAAATCTAAACTTCCCCGGTCTAGTGAGAAGCCCTGGCTAACACATTTCGTTAAAAGAGCCATACTTAAAAGAAATGAAGCCTACAACAAATGGAAGAGATTTAAGACTGACTCTTTATATGATACCTTCAAAAGTTTACGACGTGCAGTTGTAAAACTGATTAATGATGGTAAGAAGCGGTACTTCTCCCAGAAATTTCAACAATCCATCTCGTCAAGAGATAAATGGAGTATTATCAATGAAATTGGAGTGGGCAAGCAAAACGTTAGAACCATTGTCGATGTTAATGCTGAAGAGCTTAACCTAAAGTTTGTCAACTGCGCTGTACCTGAGGCCCTAGCCAATGAATACCATAACTGTGATCCTCCTAACTGTGATATTAGCTTTAGTTTCAGGTGTGTCAGTAATTATGAAGTCCTTGAATCTATGTTAAATGTCAAATCAAATGCAGTTGGACTGGATGATATAAATCCTAAATTTGTCAAAATTATAATTCCGTCAATATTAAACCACGTCACACATGTTATGAACTCAGCAATCACTACTTCGGTATTTCCTGAAAAATGGAAACTTGCTAAGATTATCCCTGTCCCTAAGGGAAATGAAGATTTCAGACCAATCTCAGTTCTTCCGTTTCTATCTAAAGTGTTTGAAAATCTATTACCCAAACAAATAAATGAATATATGGTAACTAACAGTCTTCTCAGCAATAATCAATCCGGATTTAGGAAAAACAGAAGCTGCACAACAGCTATACTTAATATTGTTGAGGATATACGTAGAAGCATGGATGATGGCTACGTTACGTTCTTGACACTGCTTGACTATAGCAAAGCTTTTGATACTGTCAACCATGACATACTATGCACTAAAATGAAGAAGCTATATAGATTTACATCCACAGCTGATTCCTTATTACACTCTTTCTCAAACTGCTCCCAGTCTGTGTTACGCGGGTTCCTGTAAACTTTCTTTTGCACTGTTCTTTCAAAGTTAACTCGGAATTGAATGTACCTGTGGTCTGAGAAGGAGTGTCTGCTAAGGACTCTCCAATCCTTTACTACGGTATTTGTTACCGACGCGAGGGTTAAATCTAAGACGTTAGAGGAGGTAGGACCAACAATGTTGGCTCTTTCCCCTCGTACGCAATCTTAAGATTAGTTTGTTTGCCCAGAAACCTTGTTTCCCGAAGCTATCCAAGGTTCCTGGATAAGTGCGACGTCGACGGGCCCTGTCTCCAGGGTTAGCAGGATCTCCGCGTTTTTTGAGACACAGGTACACACTCCCTCGCCCAAAGCCATCTTCCCGTGTCTAGCGTAAAGCAAATCGTCGGCCTTCTTATTGATCTGAATGACCATTTTCTAGGTCTTGTTATCGGGCTTCGCAATATGGATCACTTTCCAATCAATAGTTGGCACGTCCGGATTTTGCCACTTCAATAGCTGCACACTTGGTCCGCTGGGACGACCCTTGGAAAGAGTACCTTTGCCTTTGCCTTTGGCACGGACGGAATGTAAGTTCTGTCCACTACCTCCAGCTTGGCACCCTCCCATGAAGCGACCATGGCAGACACGACGCCGGTGACCCACTTCAGAGTGTGGTCATCCTTGCAGCTCAGGATCTTGACACAGAGCCAGCCCGCTGCATCAAAAGAGATGGGAAGCGACTCCGGTTCGCCCATCCGGCTTAGAAGTGCATCGAACAGCAGCGCCCCCACCTTCTTCCACTGTTCGGGCTTCATTTTGCCATTTGGGTCGCTCCGGTCGATGATTGCGACGACTAGATGTCGCCTCGCTACATCGCTGGCCGTCGGTTTTGCCAGCGACACAGGCTTTTTGCAGGGCCGCTTGCCAGCTGGTACCTCTGCTTTAGCAGTTTCAGTGGAGCACTGTCGTTTGACAGCCAGTTGCTCCTCCACCTTGTTGGCAAAACCGGCGTTCTCGGGCGCCATGTTCCCCCTTTTCTCGAAGTGGGACTTACCCTCTTCGATCCTTTCGTCGGCTCACTTCTTGTTGCGGATCTCATCTTGCGTGAGTTTTTGCTGGCAGTCTGCGAGTCGCGTACGGATCTTAAGGGCGGCCTTATACTGGGCTTTGGCTCTCATGCCCTCCTTTGACCTTTTGAGCCCGACCCTACTAGGGGTACTGGTACTCTTTGGGCCAGAAGGGCATAGGACTTCCACCTCCGACGTGTGAGACCCTCCATGTGAGTCGCAATCCGAGTGTCCAAGGACTGCGGTATCGCGCCACATTTTGGGCTTGTTGTTATTGTTAGTGTTAGTATTGGCAGTAGCTATGCGACCGTCTTGGCCTGCTCCAACCAGTACGGAGGGGTTTGCTGGCGACACGCAGAGAGGATTTCTCCCCCCCGTAACCGCCGGTGATAGCACCCTTTCCCACCGACTTTTGGGTTGACATCCCAACCCGTGCTTGACCGTCCGTCATATCCATGTAATTTTTATTTCTGGGGAGTCTACCCATAGCATGCTATGGGTAGTGAATATATATAATGTGTAATGAAATATATAAAAATATATATAGCATAAAATGTAAACATATATGTAAGCAACAATCTTCATTTTTATATTTCAAGAAATTTGTATGAAGGGGGAGGGGGTGTAGACGTAGTTCAATTAAAAAAAAAAAAAATTGAAATTATATAAAATTCATACTAATGTGTATGCAAAATTTCATGCTTCTTTCTCTTCAGGGACAATTTATGCCAAAATTTCGGTTTTTACCCATAGTGACCAATATGACCAAACCTCATTATTACAATTTTAAAATTCAAAATTATTTTGTTATTGATCACATGTGTATATCGGAAACCAGAAGTGTTATCGATAATTTGAGACAATCTTGTTCTTTCATGGTATAGGAGATCTTTAGTTTCAAGTTTGAAGTCTCTAGCTCTTATAGTCTCTGAGATCGGTGCATTCACACAGACAGACGGACAGACAGACATGGCTATATCGACTCGGCTTTTGATGCTGATCAAGAATATATGTATGTATATTAAGGCGGGTCAATATTTTTATGCGATAAGCGTATAGCAGATTCTGAATATAATAAATATCGCAAATTTTTTATCAGTATAAGTAACGGTAATAGCGATAAGAAACTGAAAGACAAAACAAAGACTTTCAAAACAGTCAAGCAAATATCTGTTGTTTTTTTTCTTAATGTCAAGCTAATATTAAGTTGAATAAATACATTCGTGAAAATTAAACAATTACATCAGCGTTTTGTCTTGTGACTTAACATATTTTTTAATAATTTGGTAACTTTTTAGATATGTATAAAGAAAAACGGCATCTTACGTGTTTTACGCTTCCTTTCGTGCCACGCCCACTTGTTTCTGAATACCTTTAATTTCCAAATTATATTGAATACATATTTCAAATTGCAAACCTTTATATTTTATTGCTAAAAAGTTATAGACTTTGGGTTTCCACTTGATGGCGTGTTTTCGTTATTATACCCTTAACTCATGAAATGGGTAAATAAGGGTATAATGGTTTTGTGCAAGTGTATGTAACAGACAGAAGGA